>CAWVNO010000980.1:30000-327500 GCA_963930645.1 Salticus scenicus | reverse complement strand
CAATTGGTGAGTGTGTGTGTATGTATGTATGCATGTAACTGTGTATGTATGTATGAGGGGAACCTTATGGCTATGATATCTCCGAAACTAATAAAGATAAAACTTCGAAACTTAAGAATTGATACAGGTCTGATGTACAGATGAATTTTCTAAATTTTGGAAAAAATTGAAAATCCGGAAGTGGGTCATCGGAAACCAGAAGCGAGACTGTAAGTCTGTATCTCAAAAACGGCTCAAACGATTTTCTTCAAAATTACTATAGAAACTCTTTATTAGGTGTCCTTTCGAATGATGTAGTTGGTTAGTTCAGAAAAATTGATAGGCATCCTATATAAATAGCTCAACAGGTCTCGCAAGTGTATTTCTTTAATAACGGCTGTACGATTTTTTTTTTTTTTTTCAAACTCGCCATATTAATTTCCTTTTAAATATCCTTTTGTATGTAATTATTGTTTTGCGGTCAATTATTGAGTATTCCAAGTTTTGATAAAAGTTGGTACTTCAAAAACCGCTCTAACGATTTTCTTGAAAATTGTTCCATAAATCCATTTTAGGTATCATTTTTCATGTATTATGTGGTTATTAGAGGGAAATTAACAGTTTCCTTCTTAGGTAGGTCAGTTTTAGATCTCGGAAATCGGTGTTTCAAAAAATAACGCTGACATTTTTTTTTTCTTTCTTATTTTTTAACTCGCTATCTAAGTTTTGTTTTATATGTCTTTACGCGTGTATCAAGTTTCTCTTACCGGAAAATATTTAGGTTTCTATTTCGTTAGGTCAATTTTATGTCTTCTGATCCACTTTATCTCCAAAATATGCATATAATACGTGTAATAGTGAGTAAAGGAAGTCGAGTGGTTGTTTCACACCAGATTTTGTTTATTATTACTTTGCGTGAATGAATATAATTAAAAGGAGTTAAATACATTGTTACAGAAAAAGGTTATAAAAAAAAAGAAGAAGAAATTTTTCGTTAGGTTAATAATTATATTACTACCTGCAATATAATTTTTATAATAGAAATAAAAACGAAAAATAGCTTTATTCATTGCTCTAAAAAATACTTGTGCTATATTTCTTTCTTTCTTTCTTTCTTTTTTTTTTTTTTTTTTTTATATATATATTTTGATGTAATTTAGTATTGTTGCTACAAAATAATTAATCAACAGTAAAATACTACACTAATAATATATACAGTCGTATTTAGAGTGAGAATTTATCACAAATTTTTTCGGAATCAGCTCAGTTGGACTTTTAAGATGATACATAGCATGTATACTTGTGTGTACCTTTTGAACAGTTGGTGATTCTCCCTTGTTAGATCAAAACATCACTTTCCATTGGATATTCTAACAGAGCATTTTATCAGATATTAGTTATCTATTCTAAGAACCGTATTAAAAAATACATATTAAAAAATTCTTTCTTTATGTATTTTTCCGTTTACTTGGTCAATTATAAGCCTGGTGACAGGTACTTGAAATAATACACAGTCAGATGTAATTCCGTAGGTCATGAAATGCAGCAAATTAGTATTGTAAATTATTATGTTCATTAGAGTTTATATTGTTATTTTAACGTACATAGCCATGCAAAATGTTTCAAAAATTAATATGAATGCGCCAAATCTTGTTCGTTAAAATACACCAAATATTGATGAAGACAAAACAAAGCTGCATTATTTATTTATTTATATTTATTTATTTTTGTATCATCTTAATATGTGAAGGAATTGCATGTTAATGGTGTACTCATATTCGTAAACACTCTTTTTTCAGACTCTTTTTTTTTAATTTCCATTAAAATATTTTACAATTTTCGTCTAAAGAAAAGTTATTTTAGTATATTGAAAACATTAATGAATCGTTGTCTAATTATCATTAAAATAATTATTCTTAACTACGAAACACAAGTACAATCCAAATATTTAATAAAAATAATAAAAATACGTTATTTTAGTTCAATGTCATTTATTGTTATATTTTGGCTATGTATTCACAAAAAAGAGGCTTTAAAAAAATTTATGTACATTTTATGAACACATAAACTACATCGTTTTTCAATTTTCACTTATAATGGTTAACAAACCTTAACAAACATGTGATTTTTGATGCTTAAAAGATGTGTGTACACGCATATCCCTTTCTTGTACTTATCTAAACAAACAGAAAAAGGATTCTTTTTAAAATGCTAATTTTCATATTTATATATTTTATCTAGGGCTTTATAAAAAATGTAATAAATATTTTATTTTCTAACATCACAAATATTTGAAAAAACATTTAGATATTTATAGAATTATGAATACATTCAAGGCTCCTACAAAAGAATACTTTTTACTTACGAAGATACATAAAAATTTGTTTAAGTTTCCATGTTCAAAAAGCTTGTCTTAAAATATCTGAATAAGAAAAAAATATTTTTAAGCGAGATAATGCCTGTTGTACTGAAAATACATTCTCTTTGCAATGTAAAACAGCAACAATATTAGAATCCAGCTGAAGAATAAAATGAAAAAA
Source organism: Salticus scenicus (assembly GCA_963930645.1). Classification (NCBI taxonomy): domain Eukaryota; kingdom Metazoa; phylum Arthropoda; class Arachnida; order Araneae; family Salticidae; genus Salticus; species Salticus scenicus. The sequence goes on along the minus strand of CAWVNO010000980.1, from coordinate 324,981 downwards.
AGAATTTAAACTGCCAGAAATTTCCCATTTTACTCTCGAAACAAGTCAAATGAAACAAAGTTATTCCCTATGACATGTATCTTTGAGTCTCATAAAAACAATTTTCCTTGTAAAGTGTTTCATTTTTTGAGATTTGTTTGAAATACTCCGGCGCCAGCGTTCTATATAAAAGGAAAGGAATTACATTTAGAGAAGAGTTAGTGAGTATATGAAATTGTTTTCACTATAAAATTAGGAACTTTTTGTATGTTTCTAAATGACCAATATAAAGGAAACGTAATACAGGTGACATGAAAAATAAATTAATGCACTGAGAAAAAAAAAATGTATATATACCACCTTCATTTGATCGAATAAGTGGTCATTTTCTAAATCGCTAAACAAGAAATATAGATTTCCGAGATATGCGTATAAGGCACGCCAATAAGCTAAATAGACGAAATGATCGAGCATTTCTAGTTTATTCCATATGGTGAAAAAATATTCTGAATCTTTTGTATTATGAGAAATTCTCGCTTGATTTTCTAGAATTTGGTCATAAACAGAGATTATAGTGTCTAAAACTCGCCTCTTGTGTCCGCATTTATTTGCAGAGATTTTTAAATAAGTTTCGCCCCTTGAGAATATAGGCAAATGCTGTAGAATTCCAATAGGGGTTTCTAGAACTCGCTTTCAAAGGGAGATAAATTTTATAAGGATGACATGGAACTATTTTTTACTAGAGCCACAATTTAGGTTCTTGATGTCAGTTACAGAATTTTTTTCTCAGTGTGTAACCTTAACTTTACTACGTAAAAAACTTTTCATTTAAGACAGCATGAAAAAATTCTTAAATTTTTTAACGCAAAGATTAATTTTTAAAGCATCCTCAGCTATTATATCAATTAGAAAACAGCATATTCCGCTGAAAAAAATATTTATGACTGATATCTAGAAAATAAATTGTGGCTTTAGTAAAAACACTTCCATGTCTAGTTCTCTTTGTTAGCGAGTTCTAAAAACCCTTATCATAATTCTAGACCGTTTTCCTATATTATCGTGCTCAAATTTATTTAAAAATCTCTGCAAATAAACGAGAACACAAGAGGTGAGTATCAGTAACTATAATTATTGCTTACGACCCAAGTCTAGAAAATCAAGCGAGAATTTCACGCAAAACAAAATATTCATAAGATTCGTGATATTCATAATATTTTTTAACAACCTAGAAAATTATAGACTAGAATTTATAGATTATTTTGTCTGTTTAGTTTATTTGTTTACCTTACACACATAACTTGAAAATCTATATTTCTGGTTTAGGGATTCAGAAAATGATCAGTAATTCATTCTGAATGAAAAAAGTATGTTTTTTTTTTTTTTTTTTTTTTTTTCAGTGTTGACTGTTCTTAAGTTAAGTTGGTCCTTCATGATATTATCTGTATATCATATACGTTATAATATGTATTAAGATTTAGAAAATAAAAAATGCATATATTTTATAAAACAATGTTGAAAAGACGTTTTGAAGCATTTCCATTGAGAGTTTGTAATATATCTTAATATTTTGTGCTACTCTTTATACAAAAGATCAATGCTGTTTCTACCATTCTGTATAAAAAGCTTAAAACCGAAGGTAAATTTCATTTTGTTTGGTGCACTGTAAGTGTGCTAACAATTATTTTCAAATATACTGCCCTTAGACAACTCCATGCGGACAAAATTTGTGTATCATTGTACCTTAAACTGTTCTATATATACCATATTCAATTTAATGTAATAGGATGATTTTGAAATGAATTGCCATTTTCAGCTTTACAAAATTTACGCAAAAAAATATTAACTTAGGAATTAATTATAATTTATTCCACTTTTATGAAATGGTATTGGATAAACAAAAGAAATAAAAATTTAATGGATAAATTTGCTGAAATGTATCTTTTGATTTTTGTGACTTTTGTTACATTAATAACAATTTTTTCTCAAATAAATGCCACCCTTCGGAAATATAACAAAGTCTTTTTTTAAGCCAATAAAATGTGTGTGAAGAAGTTTGAATGTAGTAAACAAATCAAAAAATAGAGATTTCATAATTCCTTGAAAATGTGGTAGAAAACAGAATATCAAGTTTATTTACTTTTAAATAATTAGGGGCTTTAAAAAGAGTAAGTTACACGCGAACAATGTTGATCAAAAAACGCTTTATTAAGAACTGCGTTATGGTACAATATGGCACGCATACAGTGCATTACTTCTCTTGTCAATCTTCAGGTAGCTGAATGTATATTTCAGAATGTTGAACTGATTGTTAGATGCCCTGACGATAGAAACATGCTCAACTTTTATGCAATGTGTGCGACGCTTCCTATGCGATAGGTGAAAATAATGACGTCCATCGCTGCACCCTATTTTATGTACTCACCATTGTTGGTTTTTCTTGCTTTTCTGCACCGGTTAAGTCTGTGCGAATATCTTCAAATTACTAGCAAACATTTCAAAATGGATGGACGTCAAAATATCCTCCATATACTTACATACACACACACACACACACACACACACACACACACACATACTGACCATTTGCCAAAAACTACTTTTTTGGACTCAAGAAACCTTATAAAATGTAAATCAGGTGAAAACTCGATATCGAATTTTTGGACCAAATAAAATACTTCCATTACCTACAGTTGTCGGTTAGCGGAAGTAATAAAAAAAACTTAACATGTTTCGAATTTATCTGATGATTCAAGTGAATTCCCATTTTCTTCCGTTATCTAAATTGCCGAAAGCATGGAAGCCTTTTTCTCCGTAAAAGATCAAACCTGTGGTATCATGTCTCCTTACCACTCCTATGAACGATTCCTAGATCGTCGCCAATTGTACACTGCGTAGCTTTAGTGTGACGTTAAAAACACTCAACTCAACTCAAAATGCGGGAAATTACAGAGCTGTGTCTACTACTGGATCTGACCTTAAAAGCCAAATGAGCCAGTTGTGGACAGAGCTGTCCACTACTGTCCATGATGACATTTTTGGTACCAGTAGTGAACTCCCATAAAAAAAACAAAAAACAATATGTTAAAACACGATTTAAAAAACAGTACAATAAACGAGTTCTGTATACTTATTTTAGTCATATGGAAGCAAAAGGTAGAAGATATCAGTTTAAAATAGGCAGAGACAAAGAAACAAAATTTTATTTCTGTTTTCAAAACAATATAAAAAAAAGGCAAAATCACAAAAAGTGCATATTGTTTTAGTTAAACGAACATTATTCTAAAACTATTGGCCGGAATTATTTGTAGTTTTTGACATTAATAGTAGAGGACTATAACTTCCTTCTTGAACATTGTTCGAAGCTTTAGAAGAGTTAGAAAGCTTATTTTCCGAGTTTAAGTTTAAAAATGTTCACTACTGGTACACGGTCCACTACAGGTGCTTTCACCTTAAATTTAATTTTTATCATAAAAAAAAGATCTTCGATATGATAATAAAAAGATTATTAGTAGTACATTTTTGCTAACCTACAGGTTTTTATAAATACCAATAATTTTTAAAAGATATATTCTTTATATTTTAGGATAATTTGAGCCCATAGTTCATAATCATAAAGAATATTTGTTTCGTCCTTGTAAAAATCTGTAAATGCTAAATTCACAAAAGTCTATACAATTCGTACTATGATGACCTATAACATCTATATAAATTTAGAGCTAAATCGGTTAAAGTATTTAGTTGCCATCTCATTTTAAATAATTTGAGCTCATAGGCAATTATGATAAAGAGGTTTTGTGTGTCTCTTTAAAAACCTATTAGTATTTCCTTCACCAAAATCTATAGAGTTCGTGCTACTATGAGCTATCATATACGTACCAAATTTTAGCTCATTTGAACGAAACATTTAGATATTTTCGTGCTCTCTGACGCACATAGATTCATCACGAAAAATCGAGTAAAATTGCAGATATCTATAAAAGGCGAGCTCGTGTCAAGACCAAAGTTAAATGAGTTGTTCAAGTAAACATCATGTCAGTCCGAAATATAAGAGCTTTTTACGACCATTAATATCTGAGCTATCCGAGACACAAAATGCATTTTGCAAATCGGGCTTACGATATCTTCCTTACATATATGTTTGGAAAGTAAAAATTCTACGTTGTAATTTATTCGAAAATTACGTATTTCTCAACATGGCAGAATTTAGCATAAACATGTATTATGAGAAATATTTTCCTTGTAAAGACGTAAGTTTGCTGCTCATACGGTATGGCAGTTAGCGTACCTGACACCCACAAGTAGGGCCCGGGATCGAATTCCGTATAAGGCCTTGATATGTTGTCATTGTGGCAGGTCGTTGGGTGCTCCTTCACAAATGACCATGAATTCGGAGACCCCACGAGCAATTCTTAATCGCAATTGCCGCGCCATCAGAAAAAAATAAAAAATAAAAAAGTAAAGATGCAATACCACTTTTCAATCATCATTTGTGATACTGGTTTGAAAGTAATTGACTATGAAAATATTCTTACTTAAAAACTTTGTAAGTTATAAGAACTTTTTTTCCTAAAATCTTTTAAAAATGCATATTTTTTTTTTTTTTTTTACGAAATAGTTACCATTTCGTTCAATATTTGTTATTGTAAACAAACTTAAAATTTTGGAAAAATGCATTTTATAGCTAATGTTATAAATATTATATATTATGCTATAAGCACTACGTTAAATGAAACATCGGTTAAAGAAAGTGATGTGAAAATATTTTAATATTCTTGACCACCTAAATGCTTAAAATAAAAACTTATAATTTAAGAAAACAAAGATTTTCCAAATAATATCCAAACGATTGCATTTCAGAGTGTAATAACAGAAAGAAAAGTGTTAATAATAAATATTTGCGTCAATTACACTTAAAAGACTTCGTGAGGCATAAAATATTAAACATTTTTTAGACCGACATCTTTCCCTTTTTATTAAAAGAGAAATCAACTGCATGCATTAAAACTTTCATTTTAAAAGTTTTTCTAATTAAGTTAAAAGTGCTTTTCAAAATTATTAAAAAAAAAAAAAATTATAACGTTTACTTCCATTCTCACGTATGTAATCAATAATCTGCATGATTTGCACATCAAAATGTTAGACGTTTCAATAAAAATTGTATTTCACTTAAGTACAGTGCTTGCTAATAGGTCAAATTTTATGTAAAAAGGATAACTGCGCAGAATTTTCTATAGTTTGCTACCGTTATTGTTATACAGTGCACCAACAGTACAATCTTTTCGCTTTTAACGTTCTACTATATTGAAATTATATAATAAATATACATACTGGAGCATTCATATATAGAATAAAACACAAAGAAATTTTTGGAATTAGTAGATATGCCTTTATGTTGTAATATTTACCTACAGAGAAAGTTTAATAATTTAGTATGATGTTTATTTTGAATGATAAACAAATGGATTATTTAGTAGTCAAGTGACCAATCAATAATAATAATGATGTAAAACAAAATATACTAGATTGGTTTTAATAAATGAACGTGTTTGTTTACGAATTAATTTGTAGACAAAGCCAATAGTCTTTTATGATGCGTTTTAATTATACGTCATTTGCTTCTACGTTAACTTGTTGAAATTAAAATGAGATGTCACAAACTTCAATACAAAACGTTATTTGAATTTTAACTTTTCTGCTGAAAATTTCACCTTAACAAGGAATTATAATTTGAGAATAATTTCAAGAAAAATAAACGCTAGCTTTATATTGTGATAGATTTTAAATTCGAAATTGAATTTTCAAATACTTTATCTTTTTCGTATTTATAGTTATTTTTGAAATGTTGCATTTTTATAGAAAAAAAATATCACCAATATTGATTGTCAAATACTGATTATTAATATGACGTCGCAAAATAGAGGTTAAATACTGTAGTAGTACTTGTTTTCTGTTGTTAATAAAAATATATAATTGAGTATAAAGAGGTTTTCTTTTTTAAGATCTTCAAATTATAATAAAATGGATAAGATTATATGGCAATATTTAGCTATAACTGCACTGTTAAAAATTTCTGTAAATTTAATGTACATTTTTATCCAGAGTCTCTGTAAATTTACAGTAATTCTTAGTTAGAAGTGAATATTTGAGATTCTCAATCTTTATTATTCTGTATTTTTACCTACTTTTATTATTTAATTTTTTAATTAAAATTAAAAATGACTGTTTCTGTTTTAGCTAATGCATTCCAAGTACGAAATATATTCTCACAAATAATTAATTAAATTAATATTAGTTATTAAAATGAATGTATAAAATAATTTTTTTGACATCTCCTTTTATTTTTCTCTGTAATTTTACGTAAGATAATAGATTGCACAGAGTTTTCTGTTGACATTTTTAACAGTGTGGTCTGAACTTCGTGAATCACCATTTTAGACCATACGGAAAATGTTGCCGATTGTTGTTCGAGATAATTTTCTCATCTTAACTTATTTATGTTGCATTGATAAATTTAAGACTGATAAAATACAAATATTACAGAGAAGGCATTACTTTTTTCATACTGCCTATGTTTTGTGTTTTAATATGGTATTCTGCTTATTCGAGGAAAAAAAAAATATTCGAATGTTTTACTGAAAATTCGTATGTACAGAAATAAATACATGTCAAAGAAATCTGGATCCTATCTGATAAAAATTTTAATCATCATGTTTGTGTCACCCTTCCATCATGGGCATAGTTATTAAAGGATGGTGGATATAGAAAAAGAGTCACTCACTTATTACACACTTGGCTATGAAATAAAAAACAACTTTTGGAGAAGAAGTATTTTGTTTAACGTGAACCTCATCTACTTTCTATTCTGTATTGGTTTTCCATTTTATTTTACTTTGTGTTTGAATAGTCTACTTTGCAGGTGTTTTGAAATATTGTCCAGTTATAACACAGAGCTTCGGATTCATTTACGAAGAAAAACAAATAAGAACACTGACATTTTAAAAGTGCTCTTTGAAATGATAAAACCCTATTAATTAATTATAAACCTTTTGACACTTATTGAAATTTTATTTTTCCGACTGAGTGAAAATAATGCCTGGACTGATTACTCGCGGGGTGTTTGTTCTCAGCATCCCAGCTGAAGATTTTCACATCCTCACTCCTTCGGAAAAAACGGTAGAAGGAACATCTATGGTCAGTTGGCGTGGCACCCGGTAGTGTGCAGCCACTGAAAGTATTTGATCTTTAGCATGATTGGTTCCGTATATGAGCGCATGATTTTACTTGTGGGGTAGTCAGAAAACCCCACGCGAGTAACGGAGGGTTAAGAAGAAAGAACCCATTGTGCTAAAAATGTATTTTATGTCAATGTATATCAGAAGTAAACAAAAATTCTATTCGAGCAATTCAAGACATTTATAACAAATATTAATATTTCACAAAGCTAAATAATAATCTATGTAAGTTTCCATGCCATTTGATTAAAAAAAAAAAAAAAAAAAAAAAAAAACCTCACAACAAAAAGGCTTTTTAATAAAATAAAAAAAAACTCATTGTACTAAAAATGTATTTTTATTTCAATGTAAATGAGAAGCAAAATAAAAGCTGTCCGAGAAATAACTTGAAAAAATAAAGCTATGTAAATTGACAGACACTTCTCATTTTACTCTCAAAACAAGTCAAATAAAACAAAGTTATTCCGTATGACACATATCCTCCAGTCTCATAAAAGGAATATAGCTTGTAAGGCTCTCCATTTTCTTAAGAATTGTAAGGAATATTTCGGCGCCAGTTTGCTACATTACAGAAATTACATTCAGAGAAGATTTACTGAGACGTGAAATTCTTTTCATTTTAAAATTAGAAAACTTTCAGTATATTTTTTAAATGGACAATAGAAAGAAATAGCGTGATATAAAAATTACTTAAAAAAAAAAAAAAAAAAAAAAAAAAAAAAAACAATAATAATTACATAAAATGATTCTTTAAATCAATTATTTTTTTAAATCAATATTTCAATACACTGCGACATTTTTCTTAGTAAAATCAATTAGTGGTTAAAAATTTGAAAAATCTGAAAATCAAGGAAACAATATCCAATAATTAAAATTTAGAATGTTAATATTTCTTCCCCTTATATAATTTTTACAAAATTAATATAATTTTAGATGAGAACGCATTTAAATTTTCACTTAATTGCGGTTAAAAAAAAGAAAAAATATTATGTCTACACACACACACACACACACGTGTGTGTGTGTGACTGCTTTATGTTTGTCAAACTTATATATATACATATATATTGTAGGTGGAGGATACATTGTTTCGTTTATTTATTTATTTACTAGTATCGACCAGTGGTCGAAACTCGACCATTTTTTTTTTTTTTTTTTGCAATGCGAGGCAAAGCAAATTTATTGCCTTGTTCTAAACGGAATGCAATTGCAACACAGCTGCGGCAATTGTTTGCCGATATTCACTCTAACTGAATCAGCAGAGTTTTACTTAATATAACTATTTCTCTCTGTAGATGTTAGCCTTTCCTGAAATGAGAGAAAATCGCAACGTGAAAACGCCCCTTGTTGTGTGATACAGCCCAGAAGCTAATAGGTACCATGTCAAACCAAGGCCCAACCAAGTATCAAATTCTGTTAAATTAATTCGATTGGTTCATAAAGTACAGTGTTTGAACAAAAAAAAAAAAAAAAAAAAAAAAAAAAAAAAGATATTTTTCAAAAATGGTCGAATTGAGTTCGGGAAATTTCAAAACGTGTAACTTTATCGAAAACCGAAAATCTAAAACTTTTCTGAATCTTATATTTTCTACTTATATATGCAGAGGAAAGAATAATAAATCCACTTTTTAAAAAATAAAAATATGTAGTCAATTTCACTTAATTAAAATGCAAGGAAATCTCAAAACGTGTAAATTCATCGAAAACCGGAAATCAAAAGTTTTAATGTATCTTCTACTTGCTTCTTCTACCCTCAAAAGCTAGCAATAAAGACACTTTTTAAAAAAATAAGTAGCCAATTTCAGTTAATTGAAACGTAAAGAAAGCTCAAAACATGTAAATTCAGCAAAAAACAGAAATCGGAATTTTTTCCGCATCGTCAATACATGCAGTCTATACATGCATCGTTATACATGCAGCAGTTAATAACAAATCCATTTTCCTTTTATTTAGTATATTAGTTGAATATTTATTGTTTAAATATCACCCTCTGAAATGAAATGTTTATGTTTACATTCGAAACTGGAAATTTGCCATTTTTTTTTCTGGAGTTTTGTGATTTTAAATTAAAATTATATCAATTTTACAGAAAAAATAACTCAATCAAACACATGTAGACAGTAACTTATATATAACTATACCCAAATATCGGAATTAAAATCGGCAGATAATTTCCGTTATTTTTTAATAATTTTTTACAAAAAATCCAATGGACGATTAACATAAATCTTTTTCATGGCTCCAAGGACAGACAGTGACGTCATCACTTCGCTTGCGTATAGTGATGCTACATTATTACTGTGTCAATGGTTTTATTTGAGCTTTATGAAATTGCCAGATTTAACAACTTTCTATTTTTAGGTATTTTTTAATGTAAAGGAATACGTGTATAAAAGGGAAAAATGGGGGAAAATGCATAAAAAATAAATGTATTTTTAAATACCTTCTTGACATCGTAAGAAAATAATTTTTATATTCGCACCTTCCGGCTAACCATACCTTTCGAATGATACCATTTTCAACCCTCCACTCCCATAATTAATGTGTTAAAAAGGGACTACAAATTTTATGTTTGCCTATTAATATATAGATTCTCTTTTTTTCTCTTCAAAAAGTATTAACCAGAGAGATTTTCGTAAGTCTAATTTCATATTTCTCTCAGTTCAAGGCGTTTTTCACAATATTCTTTTAGTAATCATGGAGCAGCACAGATGTTAGTCGAAATATCATTTTCGGTGATTTTTTTTTCTTTGTGACCACGATGAAATGCCGTTTAAGGAAATATTTGCCATGGATCGTAATATAAACAAGGCGAAAATGGGCTTTTGAATATATTGTCTGTTTTGAAATTCACTTAAATCTACTTTTAAAATTAATCAAATAAACATTTAAAATTTGACTAATTTACGTTGTATGAAAAGAAAAATGCATGGAATTTTGCACCGCAGCGGTCAGTAACACGTATGTGTGTACGCTTTGTGTACACGAAAACGAAAAAAAAAAAGAACCTTGAAAATATGGAATTATGTACCGCAGCAAGCAGTAATATGCATGTATGTACGCTTTTGGTGCATGTCATAAAATAATAATAATAATAATAATATTACTCGATACATCTAACCTATCATATATGAACCTGAAAATGCATGAAATTCTGCATTGTAGCTGCCACTAATACGCATGTATGTACACATCGCGTACATGAAAACGAATATATAAATGAATATATTAAAATAAACACACCACTGGATACAGCTAACTCTTCGTGCATGACCACATAAATGTATGAAACTCTGTGCAGCAGCAAACACAGAATATAGTACTAATACAATAATACAAATTCATTCTAACTTTCCTTTTCAGCAAACTTTCTTCTATATTCAATAGAAGAAAGTATTGGATTCGTAAAAATTTTCGACCTCGGGTTTTTGATGGATTTACACGTTTTGTGAGCTGTAGAACACGATTTGATCATTTTTAGAAAATGTCTGTCTGTCTGTCAGTTTGTCTGTGTGTGTGTGACAAAATTTTGTGGCAACTGTATCTCAGGAACTACTGCACATAATTTCATACAAATTGGTACGTAGTTGCACCTTGAATTAATTAGAGCCTATCAACTTTTATTAAACTTTCAAGATGGGTATCTTTCGAAAGGACCCGTCAATACCTTTAAAATGAATGGTTGAACTTTAAATCTGTTATAATTTAAAACAAAGTTATCGATTTTTTTTTTACTTTTAACAAAAAAAAAAAAAAAAAAAAAAAAAAAAAAACTTAGAAAAAAAAAATCGTTTTTTTTTTTTTTTTTTTTTTTTTTTTTTTTTTTACGAAATTTAACCAAACTTGGTATTTAGTTGGCCCCTGACATAAACTGGTGCTGATTAGATTTGGGGATCAATCGCTCAACAGGCGGCGCTGTGATCGTACTTTTTCTAAATTTTTAACATGGCAGTATAGGACAAAATTTCATATAAATGTACATAATGAGAGTTATTCTTAACCTGTTATTGTAAAATTAATATGAATTATTGGTAATAGTAGTAGTTAATTAGAAAAAAAAATTGTGCATGTGGGGGCATCGCTTCCCCCGGGGGGAGGGGTAAATTTTAAAGATGGGTATCTTTCGAAAGGTCTCGTCAATACCTTTAAAACGAATGGTTGAACTATAAATATGTGATAATTTAAAACAAAGTTACCGATTTTTTTTTACTTTTAACGAAAAAAAAAAAACAAAAAAAATCTTTTTTTTTTTTTTTTTTTTTTTTTTTTTTTTATTGTTACTGACAAATTGTATAGAAAAATATAGAAGAAAGTCTCGTGGTGGCCACAACATACTAGTTTTCTGTAGTCTTTTTCACTAAATCATCACTAGCACTAGAAGCTGTAATTAAAAAAAAATCAATAACAAACAATGAAAAAAAAATGAAAATCAAAAACAAACTATGAAAAAAAAAAATAAAATAAAAATAAAATTAAAAAAAAATGAAAAAGAAAAATAATAATTCAACAATGGGAAGCACAGTATTTTGCCGGCAAGTGCAGAACGATAAAATGGCGTTTAGGTTCTCAAAAATACGCGGCAAGCGGGTTACCAAAGAATTCAGACGACAACGTTATCTCACTGAAAACGCTCCCTCTCCACCCCCCACCCCCCCCAAAAAAAAACGCCAAAATTTTTTAACTCATAATCCAGCTGTACCGTATTAAACTTATTTTATTTTACTTTTTTTTTATATAGAACCTTAGAAAGTAGATTAAATTGCCCCAATGCTTCGGTACAGTGCTCCACGTTATGTGGCGCTTTGTGTCGTTGTGTACCAAGATCTGCATGAATTTCTTGCATTATCACGCATATAAATAAATAAAAAAAGGAACTTAAAAAGGTGTAAATAGGGTCCTTAGACTTCTTACATAGGATATAATGTTCTCTAAAAAATATTCAAGAAGTATTTAACAAAGCCTTAGCATTTTGAAGAAGTGAAAAATCTAACAAAACCAGAAACACGTATAACCCCTTAACGCGGGCTGTCCTCGCTGCGAGGACGCAAAATTTAAGATCCAGCTGCAAAAATTCATTCCGGAAAATTTTTAGCAAAAATTTACGTTTATAACGTAGCAGAAAAGGCCGGTTTTCTAAACTTTAAAAATTTTTTTAGTTCATGAATTCCGGTGGCAGTTTAATTTAAATGATCCGAATTGTTTTGCGCCGCAAAGGGTTAAGTAAATTTACTTTTTAATAACGAAATAGAAAACAGGTGGTTATTAAAGCATTTGTATCAGGTGTACTATGTAGAATTTATTCTCGTATGTTTGCTATGAGTGTACAGGGTGAGTATAATTAAAGTTATGGTTTTTAAACTGCTGCGGAGAATGACTTAATATCTTACCAGAACAATTGTTAAGCAATGGAACTTTGTTTGGCAAAGGAAAAAAAAAGTTCCAAAATGTACCGTTAATCATTCGTAAGATGTTTGTTTCACGAAGCTCCTCTTTTTTAACACGCTTTTATTAGCTTCGCCTGTTTGTATGTGTCAATATATGTTTCTAACCGCTCTGTGAACAAACAAAAAATCTATATTGTAAAAAAAAAAAAAAAAAAAAAAAAATACTTTCCCTACTTGAACGCTGTGGCTGGGAGGTAAAGCTCCGCGCTACGAACCTAAAGGGTACGAACCCGCGTTGTATGTATGTTTGTATGTTCGTAACCGCTCTGGGAGCAAACAAAAAATCTATATTGTAAAAAAAGACCTTCCCTACGTGACCGCTGTGGCTGTGAGGTAAAGCTCCGAGCTACGAACATAAAGGTCTAGCGTTCGAGTCCAGTCAGGGGATATTTTTAAAAAATGGTTTTTGTTTAATTCTAAATTATTTTAATTAAAGATTTAAATGTATGTAAATATTATGGTTGTGTCACTCACACGATCTTCTCTTACCCGGTATTTTAATACTAAGATAGATATTGTGTGCTTTTTAGTTCACATTTCTATAAAAACGTGTTCTTTAATTTTTTCTGAGAACGGGAAATTTTTTTAAATCAAATTCGAAATGTACAAAACTCGGTCAGATGCTGCTTGCGGGCTAATACGCATGCGAAGTGTTACGTCACTGACCGTCCTTGGATGAAAAAAAAAAAAAAAAAGATTTCCTATGTTAATCGCCTATTGGATTTTTTGTACAAAATTATTAAAAATCGAGGAAAATTATTTCCCGATTTTAATCCCCGTATTTGGGTGTAAATATGTATTACTTATGATATGCATGTGTTTATTTAGATTTAGTTATTTTGCTGTCAAATTGACAAAATTTTGATCTTAAATTTCAAACTCTGTCGTCCTTTCGTTTTTTGTATTTGGCGATCAAAAACGTACTACGAAAATATGCATGCCAGATGTATATTTTCGTAATATGTACTGCACGAAATATTGTTTCATATTATTCTTTACTCTTTTAATATAAATTGTTAAAATAACCATGATTTTTTGAAGGAATTAAATATTTTCGCCAGATTATTTGGTGATTTTTTTCCCACCAAGGATATCAGATATGAAATCTATTTCGCTGCAACATATGAGTATCTTATATCAAACACTTTATTTAGACATTTGAAAACAAATTTGTCTTTAAATTATGATAGAATATTTAATATTTTTCTTTTAATTAGTATATTAGTTGGATAATCATCCTTTGAAATGAAATTTTTATATTTTCAATCGAATATGGAAGTTTCCCATTTTTTTCCCCTAGAGTTTTGAAATTTAAAATTCAGATTTTATCAATTTTACAGCAAAAACAACTTAGTCTAACGTGTGCACACGATAACTAACAACTCTCTTTTTGATTTACCAAAATTTTTGGTTGAAATCAATCCATAATAGTAAGCTCAAAAATATATTTATTTACTAATGGAAACGAATATGCATTATACAGTTCAAGACGTGCATTATACACCGAAAACCCATTAAAAACACGTAAATATAAAACTTAGAAGTATTTTGTCAATTTTAAATTTCCATTAAAGGATTAGAAAATACATACATATTTCAGAAAAAATCACCTGTTACATGTGTCTGAGAAAACATTTTTCAATATATTATTTATTGATCTATTAGGAAAAATGTGTTTCAATACCTCACATTATGTTTCTATTTATACGCATTGGAGAACATGAATATGAATGAATTTTCCTTCGTTGTTTGTTTAGGAAAAAATAACATAATATAAAAAGAGAATTACAAATATTAGATATCATGAGATATTTTTATTTATTTTTATTCATTTTATATACTTAAGATGAAAATATTGGATTCTAGAAAATTTAACACCTTGTTATACATTTTTTTAAGAATTTTGATTTGAGCTTAATTAAAAAAAAAAAAAAAAAAAAAAAAAATGTACTGTCAATTTATGGAAGTTTCCCACAAATAAAAAAAAATGTTGTGAAACTTCTAGAATATTACATCTATTTAATCGCTAAAACGGGATTTTACCATAAATTTAAAGGGAAAAGTCCCGTGTAAAAAATCGTATAACTTTTATGAGCTTTTTCCTGAAACTAAAAGGGGTTATTTTCTGTGAAACATTAGTAAAATGTCTATATTTTTACATTTTCTTTTGGAGTGTTAATGTAAAGAATTGATCAGCGTCACATTATATCCTCAAAATAGGGCTTTTGTGACGTTCTACACCGAGAAAAAAATATACCGCCTTCCTCTAGAATGAATAAGTGACCATTTTCTAAATCCCTTAACTAGAAATATAGATTTCCGAGCTATGCACGTAAGGTACACCAATAAACTGAATGGACGAAATTATTGAGAATTTCTAGTGTACACATTTCTAGATGATAAAACAATATTCTGAATACTCTAAATATTCTGAATCATTTGTATTGCGAGAAATTCTCGCTTGGTTTTCTAGAATTGTGTAATAAACCATGATTACAGTTGCTGAAATTCGCCTCTTGTAGTCTCATTTATTTGCAGAGATTTTTAAATAACTTTGACCTCGAGAATGTAGGCAAACGCTCTAGAATTCTAATAGGGGCTTCTAGAACTCGCTTTTCAAGGGGACTAGAATTTATAGAGATGACATGGAACTATTTTTTCAAGGTCCTCAACTTAGATTCTAGATGTCAGTTAGAGAATTTTTTCTCTGTGTAAGAACCAACAATTATGCTACCTCACTCATGCTAAAACCGCAGCACCACAGTTCTGATACTATGTTGAAAGCATTAAATGAAAAAAAAAGTCTATGATTGACATCTAGAAACAAAACATTGGTTCTAGTAAAATTAGTTCTGTGTTATCCTTAAAAATTCTAGTTCCCTTTGGTAGCGAGTTCTAAAAACCCTATTAAAATTGTAGAACTTTTTATTGTGTTATCGGGGACAATCTTATTTAAAAATCTCTAAAAATAAATGCAAACAAAAGAGGAAAGTTTCAGTAACTAATTTTGGTTTATGACTCAGTTCTAGGAAATCTAGCGAGAATTTCTCACAATACAAAGTGTTTATAGTATTCGTAATATTCATAATATGTTTTCACCATCTAGAAATGAATAGACTAGAAATACTCAATAATTTCCTCTATCCAGGTTATTTGTTTATTTTATATGTATATCTTGAAAATCTGTATTTCTAATTTAGGGATCTAGAAAATTACTTATTAATGGTTATAGATTAAAGCAGTATATATATATATATATATAATATTTTTTTTTCCTCAGTGTTGTCCCCCTAATTTATAAACTCAATGACTTGCATGCAGAATCTAGCGTTTGCATGCAGTACGATTTAATGCGGATCTCGCAAGATTAAATCTCAGTGACGGTAAGTTGTCGATTTTTTGCTGCTCTAGTGTTAAATTTTATTTATATGACGATATATTGGAGCTCTCTTGCTACACTCATATTTTCTCTTTTGCAGGACTTTTTTTTTCTGCTTTCAAGTTTAGTTATTTTTTTACCATGTTAAATTACTCTGCAAAATATTTAAACTTGAATATACTCAGTAATTTTGTAGAAACAAGAAATAGCAAAAATATGCAATAATTTTGACCTGAAATAATTTTTACTTATTTTGCTTATTATTATTAAATTCTTTTTTTGTTTATAGAAATTTTATTAATCAACCCGTCTATGCATAAAGCATTTAATATGTGAACACATTTATATACATTCATCTTACGTACTAATATATACCTAGAAAGGAAAAAAAAATGTACCCGATGTATATAAATGCAACTGTACTCAATATATACACTGTTAAAAATTTCTGTAAATTTAATGTAAATAATTATCCAGAGTCTCTGTAAATTTACAGTAATTCTTAGTTAAAAGTGAATAATCAAGATTCTCAATCTTTATTCTGTATTTGTACCTAATTTTATTTATTTAAGTTTTGAATTACAATTAAAAATGACTGTTTCTACTTTAGAAAAAGCATTCCAAGTCCGAAATATATTCTCTTCCATAATTAATTAAATTAATATTAGTTACTAAAATGAATGTATAAAATAAGTTTTTCAACATCTCCGTTTATTTTTCTCTGTAATTTTACGCAAGACTTAAGATAATAGAGTACACAGAGTTTTCTTTTGAAACTTTTAACAGTGTATAAATGCAACGATTTTAATGTATCTCACATTTAATATGCATGTAATATAAACTACAGGGAAATCACTTTAAAGTACTGTATATATTATTAAAAATATGTAATTACATGCATTAAATTATATGTATATTCAGTCAATTTGAGCTTTTTCACCATCATAAATAAAATCAGTCTTTAGTTATAAATGTGTATTTGAGTTGATTAATGCTTTTTAAATTACAAGTTTCTAAAGTAATACCATTATACCCTTTTTAACAAGCAAAAATAATATTATAGTTTTAAAAAATTAAAGAACACGCTTTTATAGAAATGTGAACGAAAAAGCACAAAATATCTTTCTTAGTATTAAAATGGAGGGTAAGAGAAAATCGTGTGAGTGACACACCATAATATTTACATATATTTAAATCTGTAATTAAAATAATTTAGAATTAAACAAAAACCATTTTTAAAAAATCTCCCCTGACTGGGCTCGAACGCTAGACCTTTAGGTTCGTAGCCCGGAACTTTAACCTCACAGCCACAGCGTTCACGTAGGGAAAGTCTTTTTTTACAATATAGATTTTTGTTTGCTCCCAGAGCGGTTACAAACATACATACAGGTGAAGCTAATAAAAGCGTGTTAATAACACCGAGTCTCAAAAACACTGTAAATTGTAAATATATATATATATATATATATAATTATTTAGTACCATTGTAACACTCAGCAGACAAAAGATAGATGAAGATACCAACATAAAATTAAATTTTAATTGAGATTTATTTCGATTAAAAATAGTCACGGTATTAATTTAATTTGAGTACCAATGATTAGTAAAAACATGTTAAAGTAGTTACGCAGAAGAGAAATGACATTAACATAACACATAAGCCTAACGATGAGAGAATTTGCAAAAACTATGAATTATTAATAACTGTCAACATTATATATACACCCTCCATTCCAAAAGAAACCGAACTTTAAAAAAAAACAAAAAACCAATGTACATTTTGGAACAAATCATTTTTATTAATCAATGTATTCCCCTTCTGCATCGATACACAAATTTGCACGCTCCAACAAGTTGTCAAACGACTTCTCCATGTCCTTTATTGGAATGGTCTTTAGGACGTCGGTCGTCGCCTTCTCAATGGCTTCAATCGATGCGTGCCACTTTCCTTTCATCGCCAAATGCAGTTTAGGGAACAGATAGAAATCGCACGGAGCGAGATCTGGTGAATAGGGCGAATAATGCAAAGGAATAATGTGATTTTTGACCAAATATTCAGTTACAAGTCGCGAACGATGTGATGGTGCATTATCGTGCAAAAGAGTCCAACTGCCGATTTGTCGATATTCTGGCCGAATACGACGAATTCTTGCGAGCAAACGCTTCATGACGCCCAAGTAAAACTCTCCAGTGACTGTCTGGCCGTGTTGAACAAATTCTTTGTGGATAATTCCTTTTGAATCGTAAAAACAAATCAGCATAACCTTAACTTTTGACTTCACCAAGCGACTTTTTTTGGGTGTTCCTTCATCCGGCGCTCTCCATTCAGCACTTTGCCGCTTTGTTTCGGGCTCATATTCAAAACACCACGTCTCGTCACCAGTTACAATCGATTTCAAGAAGTTTCGATCCTTCCGAGCACTTTTAACGATGTCTTTGCAATGCTCAATTCGATCAACTTTTTGGTCTTCGGTGAGTTTGTGTGGTACAAACCGCGAATTAACCTTCTTAAGGCCCAAAACTTCGGTCAAAATGCGGTATGCGGTTGTTTGAGGAATGCCTAATTCCATTTCAATAACTTTCACCGACGATTTTTTATTATTTTTGATGAATTCACGCACTTT
The DNA here is from genome assembly GCA_963930645.1 of Salticus scenicus. Lineage (NCBI taxonomy): Eukaryota > Metazoa > Arthropoda > Arachnida > Araneae > Salticidae > Salticus > Salticus scenicus. The sequence continues at coordinate 306,323 of CAWVNO010000980.1, read as the reverse complement.
TTCGATGTTTTCTTCCGATAATCCGGTTCTGGGACGGCCTGATCTTTCGTCATCATCCAGCGTCTCTCTACCCGATTTGAATCACCCGAACCACTCGTAAACTTGCGTACGAGATAGACAATCATCACCATATGCATTTTGTAGCATTTGGTGCGTTTCAGTAAAAGTTTTACCAAGTTTAACACAAAAATCAATTGCAGCTCTTTGTTTGAAACTCATTTTCCGACCGATGTACAAAACACACTGACATTTGAAACGCAATAACTTTTGTTGGCATGCATCCAAATGTCGTGAAATTTATACCAGTTGTCAATGAGGGACTACGCCATCTACCGGTAAAATATTACAACAGATGGCACTAGTGGTACTATTTTTTTTAAAAAGTTCGGTTTCTTTTGGAATGGAGGATGTATGTATATATGAGAAACAGCTTGGTGAAAGTATGCGAAATATTTACATTACATAAATTGTTTGTTTTATTCCACTTTGAATAGTTGGTTGTTAAATAATATGATGAAAAACAGTTCAGTGAATTTCTCCTATTTCTGAAGCGTTAACATATGTTATTTTATACCTAAGTTTCTTTCTTTCAATTTAAGTCTCGTGACGGTGTTGGAACAGTAAATTGAATTTCGCACAACGCAGTTCTTTTCCCTTAAGTATGAAGATATAAATTGCTCTGGACAAAAATTAAATCTTTTTGAAGGAAAAGCCGCTGCCTAAATTTTTCTCAGAGGATATGAGTTGGAAATTTTTTTGTAGCTTCATATAAGTTGTCTTAACATCTTGCGCTCCCCACAAAATTACTTTTTTTTTTTTTTTTTTAATTAATATAAACGAAAAAATTTTACTTTAATTATAAAAGGTATATATATTGTATTTTATGTGTTTACAATAAATAATTTTATTAGAATTTTTTAAAATGTATTGTTAATTTTTAAGTATAATATAATTGTTTCTCAATTAATTAATAAAGAAATATTTTTATATTAAAAATGGTTTTAAACAGTAATGAAACTATACTTACATAAATATATATATATATAATTTAAAATGAACTATAAACATTTGTAATACATCACAGAATTTTATTATTTATATCAGTAAATACTTTAGCACTTCGTAAAACTCTTTTAGTACTAAAAAGGTTATTTAAAAAGTATCTAAATATTCCATATTTAAATGCATTTATTTATGGAAATATCAGACATTTAAACATTTTTATTTGTAGTTAAAATAATACGTGTTTATATATACGTATTTAGTAGTGCAGTAATATGTGTTTTTATATACTAATAATATATTTAAATAGAGCATGTTTATATATGTTCATAAGGGACTGAAGCCGAACGTTTTTATATGTACGAGTAGAAATAGTGCGTTTATTAAGTACTTAAATGATATGTATTTATAAGTATTATTAAATTTTTGGGATATATGTACTTATATGAATTATTAAGTACAGGAATAATGTCTATTTTTTTTTCTTATATTTATCAAGTACTGGACTAGATAATATATATATGTATATATATATATATATATATATATATATATATATATATATATATGCTTCTTAAGTACTGACATTATTTTAAATTTATCGTACTTTTCATTATATAGCGACAAATACAATAAGACTACTTCGACGCATATTTATGTATTTATTTTTCAGTATTTGCCTTTAGAAGATTTAGTCTTTCTAATCCCCACACTTTTATACACATAATTTTATTTCTGAAAATGGAAAATATAATCTATATTTAATATTGACATTCAAAGACTGTTATTCTATATTGTTTACCATAAATACTATCTATTACATATAAGTAAAAGTGAGAAATGATAATAATAATAATAATTATAAAATACGTAGGATGCAATAGAAAAGATAGGTTCCAGAAAGTTTATTTACATAACTGGCAACTAGTGCAATCAATATTTTTGATATTTTATTTTTTGTTATTATTTTTAATCATTTTATTACTTATATGTTCTTAATTATATTATTACAGTTTTTAATATTTTTTATTTTAAATATTTAATAAATTATTTTCTAATTCATTTTCTAATTATTTATTTTATACTTTTATATTTTATAACAATGAATGTCATAATAATTATTTATTATTATTTATTATTATTATTATTATTTTATTTTATTATATTTATTCTTCATATTATTTTTCAGTTATTATTTATTAAAAATTTATTTTATATGTTTTAATGATTTTAAATTCTTATGAAAAATCAAAAATCGTTTCTCCTAAATTTTATTACATTTAATATTTGTGATTTTTTCAAAATTTGGAATCTGCATACAACTGTTAACCCACAAAACGACAAAAATAAACACATATATATATATTTTTAATATATATATATATATATATATATATATATATATGTACAGATGGAAATATTTTATATGTACGAGTAGAAATAGTGCATTTATTGAGTACTTAAATGATAATCAAATCTTAAATTAATCTTAAAACTTTTAAATTTGTATTTTATAAACTGGTATTTCAAGGTAAATTTGCGTATTAAAATAACGATATTTATATCCCATTATGTTTTATTCGTTTTGTAGAATGTAAATATTACTAAAAATTTCTGTAAATTGTAAACTTTCTAGTAAAATTAAGAATATTATATATTCCGTATTAACTGGCAATTTTAATTTTCATCAAATATGTAGGAAAAAAAAAATAAAGAAAGAACTCATTTCACATATAAATATTATGCTTTTAAAAAATAATCTGTAATTATGTTCTGGCTAAAGAGAGCTTAATGAACAAAGCATTAAATTTTTAAAAATACCAAATTTTCATACTTAAAAAGTAAACTTTAAACATACTTAAGACATTCAAGCAAAAGTTTTACTTTAAAAAGTGGTCATTATTTAAGATTTGAGCACTTTATTAATATTTTAAGAAAGTGCATGGATTCTTTTTATCAAAGAATCAGATCAGGACAGTAATGTTAATTTGTTAATGAGGGCTAGAATTTTTATCATAGGAGTATAAAGCTTCTTAGTAAATATTTTCTTAAGATTTGAAAATTTTTATTATGAAAGAATTTCGTATACATTAGGATGTTAAATATATGCTTCACGAATTTTTATTTATATTTGCGCATACGAAGGATGAACCATTTTAAATATCAAATATGATGTGAAATATATCAAGTTAATACTGGGCAGTTAAACAGAATTAAAGATAAAAAGATTAAGTTAAACAGAATTTTTATTGAAAAACGGGGTAAAATTTCATGTTCGTGTTGTTATTGTCCATAATGCCACTCGTAAGCTAGGAGCCAAGTAGTGAAACTACCCGAATTAAGACAAGAGGTAAGAGCCTTCCGTTTTTGTAGAGAACCGCGTAATTATGGATGTATACACCATCAGCTGTAATAATTGGTGAATGATAGCAGTACAAGTGAACAAGAGCTCATAATTTCGATCCAGATCAGGGCTCACTAATTACTGGTACACTACCGTCAGTGGTGTAATTTTGATGGGAACTTAGAGGGATTTTCAACCACGAATATATTGAACGTACAACAGCGTCCATTAGCGTACACGAAGGTCTTTGGATATCGTATCCGCAATTTTATGTGCCTGGTGGTCTTAAAAACCAAGCATTGAAAACTTAACGTTATTAAAAAATAACATTTCAAGCATTTGGTTTTAAATTTTTTCTGTCAGAGCAATTTCTGTTACTTGGTGAAGAATACTTATTACTTACCTTAATCGTATCATATATATATATATATATAAATGATAGATATCGTAATAAATTTAATCTTAAAATTTAGCAATTAATAGATACAAAACAGTACCAACACAAAACAATAGAACTGATTTTAACTTATAGGAAAGATGACCCAAAATTGTTGCGATACAGATTAAGAACCAATAAGAGACAAAAACAATTTGAATTACTTATGCCGACATGAATGATAATAATAATAATAATAATAATAATAAAAAGACCATTAAACTTAATGACAGAGAAAACAAATAAATGACCACAGAAATAATTGAATAAAAATGCTTAAAATTAGAAGTTCAATACTCGTCAGGGGGCATGTACTTTATAAAGCTGTGAAAGCTGCATCGATTTCGTAAAACAATATAGCTAATCATAACAATTTATATTGTTCCAGCCCCGATCGAAGCAGCAAAACCATATTGAATGAGAAATTAAATTAAATATTAAATTAAATCTTCATGGATTCCAGAGAGAAAACTAGAAAAAAGCATAGTAGCCACAAGTAAAACATTCAACACAAACTGGAGAATAGGATGATGCCAAAAAAAAAAATAATAATAATAATAAAAATAAAAATAATAAAAATAAATAAAAATAAAAGCTTTGCAAACATCGAATATATATATATATATATATGATCTAACTTGAGAAGATGGGATATGAAATCGTTATTATTTTTTATTATTATTTTTATGTTAAGAAAGTAGTATTTTAATGGTATATTAAATATCAGTACATAACATAGGTGTCTTTTTACTTTCTCTTTTCCCTACGTGTATATGGTAGAGAAAGTATTGCTTTAGTCCGAAAAGCATGTATTTAGCGATTAGTCTGCGTATCTCTGTCGATGTGCTTATGTGTCCACATGTCTGTGTGTCTGCGTGCCTATCATCAGCATATCTCAAGAGCAAAAAGTAGCAGAAGACCAATCTCGCTATTCTACATTAGTATCATATAGAGTGCTACACTGATTTCCGTTGAGATTAAGCAAAGGGTTCTTGTACAGGCTCATACAATTCAAATACGTTACATTTATAAGGAAAATTTCTGGTAAGTACAAAGTAACATTTATAGGCTGCCCTCAAGAAATTGGAATGAGCATATTTTTTATATGCAAAAAGCAGATTCTTCGCTATACCTGGATATAGCTGGAAGTATATTTCGTTTTGTGTTATGTGATTTTCATATCACTAAATTTAAATACACAATGTGATGTGTACACATTTTATAGAGAATAAACAGGGGGCTACCTTAAATTAAACTAAACGCTTTTTTCTATTGAATGTAATTGATAAAAGTGCTTTTCTGTAATTTTCTATGCCTACAAACGCTACACAGGATGGAAAATTTTATTATCATACCTCTACTGTAAACAAAGTATATTTTAAATTCGTTTTCTCACTCTTGTTTTTCGTATAATATCATGTTTTGAGGTCCCCTGAGAAAAGCAGCTCAAATGTTTTGTGCGTGATCTGTATGTATATCAGTTATAAAAACATAACTTAAAAAAAAAAAAAATAAAAATAAAAATAAAAAGCAAAATAACTTCAAGAAAATCAAATTTGATGTTTTGAAGTTGGTATGTGTTTACCAATTGAAAAGTTGATCCAGATTATCAAGTTTTAAGGCAAATTAATAACAACCTTGAATTTTATTTTATTATTACTACTATTTTAATAAATATAGGCACTAAAATTGAACGGGAGGGGAGGGGCCGGTTGCCGTCATCACACAGTCATATTTGTCAAATAAAACTAACTATCCATAAACCTATTTTAGATTATTTAAAAACTATATTGAACTTTATTATTTTTACGACTTAATCTGCAATTTTTCTTTTTAGAATACAAATTCTTCCCTTGAAGTCCTGTGCGTGATACACCAGATTATTGTAAAAATTCATTTTGCAATACAACATTTTTTTAAATATAAATATATTTATCGGTCACGCAAAAACAACTTTTTTTTTCTTTTTTTGTAAATTCGCACGCTTTCTTCTGTATGTTTCTTTCACATTTTAGACAAAGAAACATTTTCAATTTTTGTCGTTTTATCTAATATCTAGAGAAATACTTGTAAGTATGTTACGGCACATACTTTCGGTAGCAAAAGCGTCCGAACACTAGCAAAAATTCCTATGTAAAAAAAGTTCACTTCATACGGTTTTGTTAAATAAATCCTTATCGAATCATGTTTTTACACTGACTGAGAACAGAATTCGATAAGGATTTATTTAACAAAACCGTATGAAGTGAACTTTTTTTACATAGGAATTTTTGCTAGTGTTCGGACACTTTTGTTACCGACTGTATATTTCAGCGACATTTCAACACGAAAACTATATTTGACTTTATTTAATTTTAGTTTAGAGTGTTGGTCGTTTTGAATTTTTATAATCAGTTTGCGTCCACATCTGTTACGCTAAACAATGTTTTTTTTATTTTAAATGTTACATTTTTAAAAATTGCTATTACAAATTAAAATGTCTCATAGCACAAAATACATTGTTTAAAATTGAATAAATTTCTTACAGCTCTTTCTTTCAGTAACAAATATTTATTTTAGTTCCCCATCATACTATAGGTATGGGGATCTTAGCTATTTGAGGGAAACGGTCGAAAAATCCTCGTTTCATACAATTTGCCCCACGTAAATTCTTCTATTACGAACTTTCAACTGTTTGCATTTTCTACAAGTTTTCAGTATGAACTCCTCCAAACAAAAAATCGCGATTCCAGAATAGCCACTATTCTTATCGTTTCAAACATCCTTGAGGTGAATTATCGCTTTAATTGTTGAGTCCGTTGTTCACGTTTTTGAATTTCGCTTATGCCTAAAAATAACCCTATATGCAGCTCGAGAAGGCCGTTTGGTAGCTTTTGTGAGGTAATAGCTTATATATCAGGAATTTTATCCTCCCGTGTGGTAGCAGATTTACACTGAAAAACAAAATTACCACCTTCATCTAGAACGAATTCATTTTATGCACCTCTAAACTAGAAATAAGAACTTCCAAGTTATGTGCATAAGGTAAAAAAATAAATTGAACGAAAGACTCGATCGAGGACTTCTAGCCTATACTTTCTCAGAGAAACATTACATTATATTATGAATTTGTAGAAATTTTTAAATGCGTTTGATTATGATAATATGGGGAACATATTTAGAATTTTAATAGGGCTTTCTAAGACTTTTTAGCAAAAGGAACTAGAATTTAAAAGGAAGGCATAGAACTCTTTTTAACAGAGCGACAATTTATTTCTTAGATGAGAGTTGAGATTTCTTTTTTCTTTTAGTATAATATGACTGAATTCACTTGTATAACCCTGTAAAAGAATATTCAATAATTTCTTAGTATATTCTATGCGAAATATGTTTTTATGAAAATAAATAAATAAATAAATATATGTATGCATATATAATTTTATTTCATTTAGTTCAGTGCAGTTTAAAATTATTAAACCTTACTTACATGATATTTTGTCCCATAAAATAAGGTACAATTTGAATTCACTTAGATGTCCTTGTACACACTGCAAATAAAGGCGTCTTAAAGTAAGACAAAAAAATGTCTGAAAATACATTTCACACACGTAAATGTCTTAATATGAAGTGCAGACATAATAGATATCTTTATTTAAGACACATTTGTGTCTTAATAAACTAGTGGGGCAAAAGTGTCTTAAATCAAGACATTTAAAATAAATCATTTCACATTTCATCGTTAATTATTAGTAGTGGCGCCATCTATCAATGAAAATCAAAATCATCTTCGTCTTACTCGTTATTTTTCATATCAAGATACTATTTTAAAACAATGATGATTACTTTTAAGAATTTTTTTTTACTTAGCAGCGGATTTTTTTTATTATTATTATTATTATTGAAATTATAATGCAAATATTAAAAAATTAAATCTCTCTGTCTCTCTCTTTTTTTTTTTTTTTTTTTTTTTTTTTTTTTTATTAAATAAATAAAAATTTGTAATATGTATTTTTTTTTTGTGAGATTTTTCCGAAAATCATTTAAGTGAGAAAGGATAATCACTCTGATTTTACTTCTAGCTTGAGATTTTTTCAATTCTCTTAAATAAAATAATTTAAATATATCAAATTTCACTAAATAATAGATGAAAATACTTATTTTAATTACTTTTATTTAATTAAATATGCTATCTACTTTTTTTTTTTTTTTTTTTTTTTTTTTTTTTAATACAGCTTAAAATAATAAAATAAATTACAAAAAATCGCGTTATTTAAAACGTTTATTTGTGAAATTTAAATAAGCTTATAAGAAAAGATTTATATTTAACATAACAAATATGCATAAATGGTAAATGTCGTTATCTTATTTGCGTGGAATTATGCTTGAAATACTTAATAAAAAACATTTTTCGGAGCAAAAATAATTTGGTTACAAAATAAATAAATATGTAAATAAAAAATGTTACTTTTTATTTAAAGCTCGTTCATTTAATTGAATGAAAAAACAGTAAGATGAACTTGTAGCGAAGAATAACTTATTGCTTAAGAATAACTTGTAGCTAAGAAAGTGAATTTCAAACTAATCTTACGCAATTTGTAAATAGCTGCTTTTTTTAATCTTTTTCGATTTAAAACTCTTTTTTTTTTAACATTTTTACCTGTACCTAGAAGTAAAACAAAACTTTTCTGGTTTTTTCATAATGATATCCATTTTTTTTTTTTTTTTTTCAAATAGCAGTTTATAAAAAGAAATCGTTTTCAAAACATCATAGTCTGAGGTTTTGATATATTATTCGTTTATATTTTACGAAATTCTAAACTTCTACATATAAAATTTAATAGAATTAATATATATTGAGCTTTAGATTTAATCTCGATAGTTTTAAGAAAAAAAATACTGATTATATTCTAACACTATAATTTATTTCGCGAATATTAAAGTGTATATTATCCAAACTTTCTGTGCGACGTCGTGGCGTGATTGGCAAGTACGCTCCTCGGTGGTACCCAAGATAGTGAGTTCAACTAAAGGGATTGGTAGTGTTTTTTTTTTTTTTTTTTTTTAATAATAATTATTATATTTTATTAGGGCTCTAGATAATTCTAAAATATATTTTAAACAGAAAAGCAGAATCATACGCCACCTTTATTTATTTATTAAAAAGGCTTTAAAAATGGCAGATTTTTTAAGCCTAACATGGCGGTGTTTTTAAACCTAAAAAAGATGGCGGGGTTTTAAGACATTTGCAGTGTCTTAATTTCAGATGCAAAAAGTTGTCTTAAAAAGTAAGACATATTTTTTTCGCTTAAAAAAATGACCATCCGTTTAAGACACTTTATTAACTGAATTTAAGACGTTTTCATTTACAGTGCATGATATGTTTGTCCGATTTTATCAAAAAATATTTATGTAATATCTATATATGATACAAACTTAGAATACCTTGTTTTTGTGTATTGTTGATAATAAAGACATAGATAAACTGTTAAAAATAATAATAAAAAAAATAACAATAATATAATAATAATTATAATTTTTGGATTTAGGATATTTTGAAATGTTTAAATATAGCCAAGATCTAAATTACGAAAATATATTCACGAAACAGATCTTTACTCTTCTCTACCATATATACTGGTACTAAAAAGTAAAAAAAAAAAAAGTCTTGAAACAACAAATTTAATATAATTGCTCTCGTGAACGCGCAATTTTAAAGCATATTTACAAAATAGAAATCCTGCATTTGTAATCTCAGATTAAAGTATATAAAATACTGAAAAGCTTTTAAGCATATTATTTGTTAACACATATATATGCATTAAAAATAAGTGCTTCTTAAACATTTATCAAAGCAATTACGACATTATTTTTTCATTTTCTTGTATATATTTTCTATAGACATATATGCCGAATCTAGAATTCAATTTCCTACGGAATTCAGCTGTTATTATCGTGACTTAAGCAAATACATTTAAGGTCAACATTTTTGTACAAATATTCTTTTCTATACTGAAATATTTGCTTAATTTTCTAGTTCTTATAAACATGTATCTAAAAGCTTTTACTAAAACGCGTTGTTTGTGTAGTAAATCTTTAGAGATTTAACATAATACCTACTTAAGTTGTCTATTTACAAAAATTCAGTTTAAAAATTTTTATTTATAAACTAGTTTGTTTTCGCCAACGTAGAAGTCAATATTTTCAATTAAATGCATTTCCATTTTTACTTTCTCTTACCCATAAGGTAGAGAAAGTATTGTTTTTGGGTCAAAATTTCAAAATTGAATTTTTGTTTTATTTACGCATTTTGAGGTCTCCTGAATCCAAAAATAATGTTTTTAGTAGGTGGTCTGTGTGTGTGTCTGTCTGTGTGCGTGTGTGGATGGATGTCTGTGTGTCTGTTATCAGCATATCTTAAAAACAATTATAGCAGAAAAACCAAACTTGATATTCTAAATGTGTATGATATAGGGACAGTACACTAAACTTTTTGTTTAGATCAAGCAAATAGTTCGTGTACAGGGACATCCAAGAGAATTCAGATACATTATGTCTATGGGGAAAATTGCAGGTAAGTAGAGTTTAACATATATAGACTGCACTATACCAAACGAAACGAATATATATATATATATTATATACGTAAAAAAAAATGTTTCATGTAGAATATAGTATAGAAATCATTCACTTTTTATTTACAGGGCTACACAAAAGAACTAGATTATAGTACGACAATACTTAAAAAATTGTGGAAGTGCATTTCAGGTTGTGCCGTGTGTTATTAGTATAGGATTATATTTATGTCCACCATGTGATGTGTACATAACTTTCAGAAGGTATACAGAGCTGCCAATATTTAAGCCATAACATCCTTTTTTTATTTGTAAGTGGAAGTGCTTCACTATAATATTTTACCATGTCCAGAAAAGCTGCTTAGGAATTGAAATTAATTCCTCATAGCCATATGGTAAATAATGTATTTTTTAAAATAAATATTCATCGCTTGGTTTTTTTGTATATTTAGACGTTTTGAGGGTCCTGTATACTGAAGTCATGTTTTAAACGTTTAACCAATGTCTGTGTCTGTTAGAATAAATTAAAAACAAATATTTTCAGGTGATCCAAATGTTTCATTTTGAAGTTAATGTGTTTGTTACTAGAAAAATTTTATCAATACTGATAAATTTCAAGTAATGATTCGAGTGAAAGTTGTCTCAATAATTTTAAATCATCTTTTGAATTTAATAACAGATTCGAATTCTATATAAATGTAAGTATAGTAGTGAAACGGGGGGTTGTCGGGGGGGGGCGGCCCCCTTCCACAGAATTACTTGTCAAATAAAGCTACTCCGAAGCCTAATTTGAATTGTTTTAACATAGGTTTGCATAACAGTACTTGTTATCTTAATACTTTGCACTTGTTCTTTGTACTTGTACCCTAAATCTCCAATCTGTACTTATAGTATTAAATTTCAGGGTAAGAGAAAGGTCGTGGGAGTGACACACCTTATCTTTTTTCTATATTTTTCTTTCCTACGACTGACTTGCAGATTGGCACACATGTTCAAGCTCTGTTTAGAAATAACTGTATAATTTTTTATGTCTATATTTTTTATGGATTGTGTACAGGGACACGCCAAAATTCTTATCATTACAGGATATGGGGTGAATTTCGTTGAAACGCATTTTAACCACATTACTTTGGATTCAACAAAATGAAATTAGCGTACATTACTGAGATGCTTAAACATATATTTTCTGCAAAGTATATGTGCTCTTAGGCTTCCTAATTAATGTACAGGACCTTATAAAAGTGTTCTGACACGTAATAATCCAAATTATGTCAAATTTCGAACAATTATTCATGAAAAATGTGTAATAAGCTGAAAAGTTTTTACTGTTGTTTCGTTTACAGAGACATACAATAGAATTTTGTGACATTAGAGCCTATAGACAAATTTTTATTTAAGCACACTTTAATGCGTTTATGCTACATTGAACATAATGGAATTAAAATATATTAAAATAATTTGGTGTGTCACTCACACGACTTTCACTTACCCTGAAATTTAATACTATAAATACAGGTTGAGATTAAGACGTAAGATAACGATGTTATGTAAACCTATGTTAAACTATTCAAATTAAGCTTTGGAAGAGTTTTATATGATAATTAATTCTGTGTGAGGGAGGCTACCGCCCTCCTCAACTCCCCTTTTCATTAATGCACCTAGATTTACATAAAATTTAATTCGGTTATTAAAGAATAATTCTGTTTTTTAAAAATAATTTATTTAAAAAAATATCTTTTATGATAATGCAGACGATTTCCATATTAGAGAAGTAGTATAACACTAAATATCCAAAAAAAGTCCTTTTTATTCTCAAAAAAAAAACAAAAAAAAAAAACGATTTTTTCTAAGTTTTTTTTTTTTTTTTTCGTTAAAAGTAAAAGTAAAATCGATAACTTTGTTTTAAATTATCGCAGATCGATGGTTCAAACATTCGTTTTAAAGGTATTGGCGAGCTCTTTTGAAAGATACCCATCAAGAAAATTTACTCCCCTCGAGGGGGGACTTCCCCCCAGGGGGGAGGCGAGGCTCCTAAATACACAATTTTTTTTTCCCAGTTGACTATCTCTATTACAAAATATATATATTCGTTTTATTTGGTTTAGTGAATTCTATAGACATTAAACTCTACTTACCTGCAATTTTCCCCAAAGACGTAATGTATTAGAATTCTCTTGATTGTCCCTGTACGCGAACCATTTGCTTGATCTTAACGAAAAGCTTACTGTAGCATCTATATATGATACACATTTAGAATATCAAGTCTGGAATGTCTGCTACTATTTGTTCTTGAGATATGCTGATAACAGACACACACACACAGACACACAGTCACACAGACATACACACAGACACACAGACATACACACAGACCATTTGCTAAAACCGTGATTTTCGTATTCAGGGGACCTCAAAACGTGTAAATATAACAAAAACTCGCGTTCGAAAATTTGACACAAAAACAATACTTTCTCTAGCTTATGGGTAAGAGAAAGTAAATATACTTAAAATCTTGTTTGCACTAGAAAAAGGGTATGTATAGACTAAACAATTTATTTACGGGACCCCACAAAATAATTCCTATGACGTACTATAATCATCCAAATGATGTCAAATTAGGTTGAAATATTCATAAGTTATAATTAATTAAATAGATGTATTGTTTTTTAGTGTATAAATTTACTGTGGTAACTTTTCTGGGATACATAAAAGAATTTCGTACTGTTACGGTATATAGTCGGTATTTCTGAAAAGTGTATTTTACCATTGTTGTACACCATTAAATATAATGAAATTTTATTAGAATTTTAAAAGCATATTTTTCTTTTGAAAAGTGTGGGCATAGAATTGATAATTAGTTTAAAGGTTACGCAAAATATTTCCGATATGCTATGTAATTTTTTTTGTATGAAATTCGGTATTTATGAATTTCCGGGAAATAATACAAGACCGTCGTTTAATAAGAATGCATATTGTTGCGTACTTGGGGGTTTGTAAGTTGTCCGAGAATGAAAGGCGAAACTTGCAGAAATTCAGTGATTTATTCACAGAAAGTTCCAGAAGAATACAGGTCTATAAACCAAGTATCAGCTTCAATTCAAGCAGTAAACATAGCTTAAACAACAGCCGTTAACAGCAAAACAACAGTACAAACTGTTTAGCAATAACACATAAAGCAAGTCTCATTCAAAGAGGCTCAGAACTCCTTCATTAGCACTGCAAGCATTGACGAAACTGACTAAGAACTGATCTGGGTTACACAAAATAACTCCAATATGTTATGCAATCATTTTGCATGAAATTTCGTGCAGGTATTTATGAATTACAGGGAATTAACACAAGTTATTAGAAATGCATATACAGTTCCTGCCTCTTATTAAAATCACATTTGTTCTGAGCGAAATTGATTTTACTAAGCGGCTGACTTTTTTTATCCGGCGAACGTTCTTGCATTCAAGTAAAAAAAAAGAAAAAAAAAATTCTTTCCTGAATTTGGGATAAAATTTCAAAAGGTAACGAATAATGGTATTAGAAACCAATATTAATTAATTTTTGATAGATAATTAATTAATTGTTTCTTCGATATAAGTAAATTAAACGCATTCCAAGTTCCTATTTGCTTTCTTTTGAGGAAAATCATCATTACTTTATCAAAAGTTCACGCTGTTCTTATAAATTTAAAATCTTTCCGTTTTTAAACCTCATGAATTATAGTAATCTCAAAATAAGAACTAAAAATCACCTTTTAATAATTGAAAATTTCAAATATATATATAATTTCAAATCAAATTTATAACTTATTACTGCGTTTTGAAAAATACGTTCCTTGAAATTGTTACTGAGGTAAGTTATGGGGCGTGTTTAATTTACAACTGTGCTCCAAGTGTAAAATATTCGACAATGAGCGATAACGGAGGGTTTGTTGTGCTTTAATTCCTTTTTCTACTAAAAAAGGAAAAAAAATCAGTTTATTAACCGGCGATGCTGATTTTATTAAGCAGCGGATTTAAAAGTAGTTTGTATTCATTTGATTCCGGTTCTAGCAATTTGATCTGATTAAGCGGCTGATTTTTTTAACCAGTTAGTTTATTAAGCAGCGGTTACTGTATATATACATATATATACAGAGAGTTATAGAAAGAGAGATACAGCGTGTGGTCGAGGGGGGCGCCAGCCCTTCCTCAAAAACGTTTCTGTTTATATAGAAAGTCAGTCGAATCAATGTACATATATTATGTAATAAGTAATAAGTAATAAATAAAAATGATTTATTGAATAATGCGTGATGCAAATAGGACGTTGAGGCTCCTGATCTGCAGATCTGTTAGTCGCCGAAACGTCAGTGGAGGTCTCCATGTGGAGACACGAAAAGGTTTTGGGTTCCGTCTGTGACTCTGTTTATCTGTCTCACATTAGAGGCCTCAAAAATCACGTTATTGACTTGATATTTGGTACACATGTTCGTGAGCCCCACGGAATTAGCTCTAAAGTTTTGGGTGTGTATTCCATTTGTAATTCATGCACAGGGACACGCCAAAGATTTTCTTATCATTATGGTCTATGGGAAGAATTTGTATGTACCACGACAACGGCCACAAAAATCACGCTGTTGACTTACAATTTGGTACACATATTTATGAGCCACACAAAATTAGGTGTATAGTTTTGGTGTGTATTCCATTAGTAGTTCCTGTACAAGGACACATCAAAATTTTTCTTTTCATTACGGCCTAAGGGCAGAGTTTGTATGTACCGCAATACGACCCCAAAAATCCTCTGATTGACTTGCAAATTGGCACACACGTTCAAGCTCTGTAGAGAAATATCTGCATAATTTTTATGTCTATTTTGTTTATGGATTGTGTACAGGGACACGCCAAATATATTACCATTACGACATATGGAATTTATTTAAACGTATTTTAACCACATTACTTTGCAATCAACAAAAGTAAATTAGCGTACATTACTGAGATGCTTAAACTTACGTTTACTGCAGAAAATATGCGCTCTTAGGTTTCCTAATTAATGTACGGGACCTTACAAATATGTTCTGACAATGTCACTTAATCATCCAAATTATGTCAAATTTCAAAGAATTATTCATGGAAAACGTTGAATAAGCTGAATAGTTTTTACTGGGGTATACAATGTTTATGGTTTGTTTACAGAGACACACAAATGAATTTCGTAACATTAGAGCCTATGGACAAATTTTTATTTAAGCGCATGTTAATGAGTTTATGCAACATTAAACATAATGGAATTAACATACATTATAAAGATGCCTAAAATCATGTTTACTCGAAAAAAAAGGTTACGTATAGACTAAGTAATTCATTTATGGGACCACACAAAAGTATTTCGATGACGTACTGTAATCATCCAAATGATGTCATATAAGGTTGAAATATTAATGAGGTTTAATTAATTAAATAGGTGTATTCTTTTTAGTGCATATAATTACTGTGACTCCTTTTACAGGATACATAAAAGAATTTCGTACTATTACGGTCTATAGTTCATATTTCTTAGAAGTGCATTTTAACATTGTTACACCTCATTAAATATAATGAAATTTTATTAGAATTGTAAACGCATGTTTTTCTGTGGAAATATATGGGCATAGAATTGGTAAATAATTTACAAGGTTACACAAAATAATTCCGGTATATTATGTAATAATTTTCCATGAAATTTTGTACACATATTTATGAAATACAGGGACTTAATGCAATACTGTTATTTATTGGGAATACATATATATATATATATATATATATATATATATATATATATATATATATATATATATATATATATACATGTATATACAGATAGTTTTAAATGGAGAGATGTAGAAGGGGGCTGAGGGGGGTGGCAGCCCCCTCAGAAACATCTCTATTTATGTAGGAAGTCAATCGAATCAATACACACACACATATATTATATATATATATATATATATATATATATATATATTATATAATAAGGAATAAACAAAAATGATCTGTTGAGTAATACGTGTCGCCAATAGGACGTTGATGCTCCTGATATGCAGATCCACTTGTATTTAGGTTTTATCCACCATTGCTGCTGGGCAGAGCGCAGCCGTTTGGTAAAAACAAAATAAGAAATCACAAAAGGACACTATTTAAAAAGAAAAGTTACAAAAAGGCACGTAGAAGCTTCTGACAGAATTACGATGCATATTTATGGACAGCACTCGGTAAACTCAAGAAGGAACCACACAAACAGAACCATCCGGCGACCGCCATGAAGCACTAAGTAATACAGTAAGAAGTCCAGAAGTAAGCAGGTTGGTGCAAGCCTGGTCCAATCGGAGAGAAACACAATGAAGAAATTACAAAATGAGGCCTAAGCATCCAATAAAAAAAAAAAAAATACAAGAAGAGACCTCCTCTAAAAAAATTATAATATGAGAGATCAAGAAAAGTGATAAAAAATCTCAAGAGATTTTGTCGTATATCTGCATCCGGTCAACATGTAAAATAATTCTGCCCAATGTATCATCGTTTGACTTTTTAAGTCACCCACTCTCGATTTTATAAGAATCTGTTCGCCATTATGACCATATACCATTAAAGAGGCCTAACTCTGTCCATGATGTATATTAATTCATTGACAAAGGAAACCAATTTAAAGAATCGTTCAATGGATAACCAACTCCTCCTGCCCTGGCTGCATTACTCCATATCATCTGGTAATCTGGTGAGAGAATTTAATTTAATTTATTGGTCAGTAGTTTTATAATTTTGAGAAACGCATTTTAATATTGACCTGACTCTATGTACCATCTTCATCCCATCCTATTTATCATCATTCTATTTTCGATGTAATTAATCTAAATGTAATTAATTTAATTGTAACTAAATGCAATTGCTGAACCATATAAGTTATGACATTGTTTGAATGATGAAAATTTTCATTTTAGCAAGTTTCATGTTAGCAAGTATTCAAACATGGAAAATTAATAAAGAAATTAATTAAAATTATATACAGTCGGTAACAAAAGTTTCCGAACACTAGCAAAAATTCCTATGTAAAGAAAGTACACTTCATACTGTTTTTACTTCCTTATACAAAGTATAAGGAAGTATAGTAATCCCGATTTGCGAAATGGATTTTGTATTTCACATTGCTCGAAAACGAATGATCGCTGAATGTTGTCAATTTATACGTGTGACAATCATGATGTCTAGTTGCACACCTGCAAGTTTCGTCTTAACACGAGCTCTCGTTTTAGAGATATAAGCGACTTTACACGATTTTTCGTGACGTCTGTATGTATGTGTGTCTGTGTGTGTGTGTGTGGGTGTATGTCGCATAACTCAAAAACGGTTGGACGTAGAAAGTTGCGAATTGGTACATAGGTTTGTTATAACACCTAGTTGTGCACCTCCCTTTTTGGACTTTATATGATTTTCCGTTTTGGAGATATTTAGGAAAATTAGGTTCATAATGGGCAAAATGTATCAAAAAACGGTAATTGCTCAAAAACGGTTTGGACAAATCTTGCAATTTAACTGACTTCTCGACTAGCTAGACATTTGAAACTTTCAGA
The DNA here is from genome assembly GCA_963930645.1 of Salticus scenicus. Lineage (NCBI taxonomy): Eukaryota > Metazoa > Arthropoda > Arachnida > Araneae > Salticidae > Salticus > Salticus scenicus. Next base: position 288,405 of record CAWVNO010000980.1, on the reverse strand, counting down.
AAAGTTCAGAACACGTTGACATGAGCCCCCCCCCCCAAGGCACAACTTTGACATGAGTCCCCCCCCAAGGCACAACTTTGGCATGAGTCCCCTCCCCAACGCACGACTTTGACATGAGTCCCCCCCCAGGTACAACTTTGACATGAGTCCCCCCAAGGCACAACTTTGACATGAGTCCCCCCAAGGCACAACTTTGACATGAGTCCCCCCCAAGGCAGAACTTTGACATGAGTCCCCTCCCCAAGGTACAGTTTTGACATGAAACCCCACCAAGGCACATGAGTCCCCCCAAGGCACAACTTTGACATGAGTCACCCCCAAGGTACAACTTTGACATGAGTCCCTCCAAGGCCCAACTTTGACATGAGTCCCCCCAGGCCCAACTTTGACATGAGTCCCCCCAAGGCCCAACTTTGACATGAGTCCCCCCAAGGCACAACTTTGACATGAGTCCCCCCCAAGGCACAACTTTGACATGAGGCCCCTCAAGGCACAATTTTTTTTTTTTACGTATGCATGCATTTTTTTTAAATATTTTTAGCCAACTGTTTCGGGTCCAGTGACAATGTTTTTTAACATTATGTATATTTCTAAAAGTGTATAAGGAAGTCATGTGGTGCCCACATCAGATTTCTTTAAATAAAAGTTTGTAAAATAAATCCTTGTCGAATCCTGTTCTTAGCCAGTGTAAGAACATGATTCAATAAGGATTTATTTAACAAAACCGTATGAAGTGTTCTTTTTTTCTATAGGAATTTTTGCTAGTGTTCGGACACTTTTGTTACCGACTGTAAGTTTTGAAATTATTTGATAAGAGAAAGTTAGTTTTACTTATTAATCCTCATATTTCTTTGCAGGTTTTAAATAATTTATTTAAATTTTTTTGGGGGCATTTCACAGCGCATGCCCGAATATCCATTTGATATTCGAAATGTACTACTTCCTAGAACTCACCTGAAGGCCACGGACGGAAGGATAGTTTAAATTGACTTGTTTCCTCCCAACAATCGAATTGTTACATATATGTTATAAGTAGGGGTGGGAATCGATTAAGAGTTTTAACTAGGTTAATCGTAGTTCATTAATCGATTAATCGTAGTTCATTAATCGATTAATCGAATTTTTAATAGGTTTTCATTTTTCTTTATATAATTTTATTTCAATGATGAATAAAACTCTCATATTGTGTATATATATATACATATTATTCATAAGTTTAAATGAAAAAAAATTTTTTTTTTTTCAAAAATTTTTGTCTAATTAATTATATCTGTTTCATAGTTGAAATTTAAACCAATTTTCAGAGTAATAATTGGTGACTTTAAGTGTTAATTTTATGTAAATATTTTCACTTGTTTATTTTATTTATTTATTTATTTTTAAAGTAAATTATTTTTTTAATTCATTTTGAAAGAAACATTAAATGAATTTACACATATTTTAGTTTTAAATTTGCAGGCCTTGTCCATCTCGCTTGTCACTATTTTTAAATGAATTCTCAAAATTCCATATCATTATCATAAAAATCTCAAATTCTTATATTTTAGTTCTTCATTGCCACTTCGGACTAGGACACAGAATATTATTTTCTGTTTCTACTTCAATAGTTACTATCAACAATTCTGAACAGACAATAAACGCTTGAAGATACTGCGAAACTCTGTTGACATTTCCCCCATAAGAGGGATAATGGAAATCTCAATCCCTTCTTTTTGTTCTTTTCTTTTATCTTCAGCATTTCTATTTTTTGAAAGCTTCTTGTTTCTGAGAATACTATTACTCTAGCCAACACTTTCTGTAGAAGGCTAAAGACAGGTGGTGTTGCTCCAGAATGCACATGAAGCGGCATTTTGTTTAATAACTGTTCTCCCCCTTTTCTCTATCAACAAAAGTGCAACAACTTATTTTGAGAGGTTTTATTTCTATTTATTCCCTTTCCTTTCCTTTTTTTTTTTCTTTTTCATTATTTGATGGATGTTTCTCAGAATATTAGTTAGCAAAATATGTGAAAAAATATTTTGTAGTCAGAAAAGCATTTTTACTTTAATTCGTAATTTGAAAATTTTAATCGTATTTTAAAAATTTTTAATCGAATTAATCGATCCGATTAACTCGATTAAAAAAAAAATTGATCGGGACTAAGCATTGATCGATTAACCGAACCGACTAATTGATTAATAGGTACAGCCCTAGTTATAAGTTTTCCACATATAACTGTGATATTTGCAGTAAAAGATCAATTTTCACCCAAAGATAGATTTCGTTTGAATGAGGTTTAATCATCATAGCTACTTTTGGTGTTAGAGATTTAAGCGTGAAAGTCATTTATTAATTTATTAATTTTTAATCGTAAAAATAATGTCGTACTAAGTAACTATTATTTAAAATCAAAGATGAACATTTTAAAAAAATGTTAAAAATATAAAAAACAGTGTTTATTTTCTTATCAATACAAATAAATTATCTTTTTACAGATTTCAATGCTCTTTAAACCTTTTCCCATTCTGAAACGATTTTCATAATCTTTCCGGTTTCACTTATTCGAACATTTTAACTAACCTTAAGGCTATCATGGAATTAATTACATTTCACAGTTTATCCAAGCACATCTGAAGTGAATTAATTGAGTTACTATAACAGAATTACTTGAAAACGACTTATTTACCGGATAAAGTAGATTTTTTTATGTTGTTCATTGATCTATTCGCTGATTATTATGCTTATCATAATTCATCAGGACAAATTGAATTGACTTTTACTTTCCGAACACACACATGTAAGGAAAGTATTGTAATCCGGTCAAAAAGTGGACTTTGAGATTTTCGTGTTTTTATACGTTTTGAGAACCACTGAGTACATTTTCACTAATTTTAACACGCTTTTATTAGCTTCACCTGTATGTATGTTTGTATGTTCGTAACCGCTCTGGGAGCAAACAAAAAATCTATATTGTAAAAAAAGACCTTCCCTACGTGACCGCTGTGGCTGTGAGGTAAAGCTCCGAGCTACGAACATAAAGGTCTAGCGTTCGAGTCCAGTCAGGGGAGATTTTTTAAAAATGGTTTTTGTTTAATTCTAAATTATTTTAATTAAAGATTTAAATGTATGTAAATATTATGGTGTGTCACTCACACGATTTTCTCTTACTCTGCATTTTAAAACTAAGATAGATATTTTGTGCTTTTTAATTAACGTTTCTATAAAAGCGTGTTCTTTAATTTTTTAAAACTATAATATTATTACTATGACGCATATGTGTATATGTGTGTGAGTGAACTTGATAGCTCCTAAAAGCCTTGTTAGAATCAGCTAAAAGTTGGTACGTTTATTATAGTTATAGGTCACCATAGCACGAATTCTGTTGATTTTCGTGAATCTATAGGATTCAGGGTTACATACAAACGGAACACTTGCAACTTCGATGACGTAAATTTTGCAAGTTTTTTGCAAATACAGTCTGCAGCAAAAGTATCTAGAAAAAAAGCACTAGAAAAAGCACTAGAAAAAATTCCTATATATATTCTGCGTTCTGCAGTTATTAGTGCAACTCATAAAGTTTTTTTTGTACCTTGTGGACTGTTGATCTGGGTATTTCTAATTGTGTAGCAGCCGAACGAACTGATTTTTTTGGACTGCACTGGAATGCTTCGCGAACCCGCTGTCAACAGTTCCATCACTTGTGCTGGGTCGTCCTGCTCCTTTCTTATGTAACACTGAGTCTGTGGTCATGAAGCTGGTGTGTCATGCACGGATGGTGGGTCTGGATGGTGGCGCCTTGCCAAATTTGGTCCTGCAATTGCATTGAACTTGTGTGTCCGATTTGCTCTCAATGAACCATGCCACACATTGTGCTTTCTCCTGTGGGGTCCACATGCTCAGTTACAACTGGCTAACCAAAACAGAAAAAAAAACTTTATGAAATGCACTAATAACTGCAGAACACAGAATGTGAATATCTTTTTTATTTCAAAAGTTATTAAATTTCAACGTTTTAAAGATAATTTATGGACACCCTGTATATTAAAAAAAAAAAAAAAACTTAACACTGTTTTGTTAAAGAAATCCTTGTCGAATCTTGTTCTTAGTCATATATATACATATATATATATGTTATATATATATATATATATATATATATATATATATATACATATATATTTATATATATATTTACAGGGAAACAAAGAAATATTCTTTATCATTATGGTCTACGGCTTCAAATTTTTTAAAAGGTGATAACGTCTAAATGCCTCATTCGATTCAGCTTAAAATTTATATACATATTATAGGTCATCGTCGTACAAACTATATAGATTTTCGTGAATCTAACGCTTAGAGTTTTTTACAGGAACACAAATAAGTATTCTTTATACTTATAGCCTATGGGCCAAAAGTGTGATAATGTCTGAATGCCTTAATCGATTGACCTGAAAATTTATACACATGTTATAGATAACCATTGCACGAATTTCATAGATTTTGGTGAATCTAGTCCATATAGTTTTACAGGGAAGCAACGAAAAATTCGTTATCATTATCATCTATTGGCTCAATTTAGTTGAAATGTAATAGCATTCAATTAAACATTAGAGAAAAATACTCAAACACCCTATTATAATTTTTACTTTTGGTTATTTAACGACTTGTTTTACTTTACGTTTTTTATACAGCCGTTAATTAATGTTCAGAAAGCCGAGTGGAGTCTCTCTAATTTTTTTTTTAAAGAAAACTAATAAATAACTGTGCAATTTATAAATCATTTCTCAATTGTTTAAAAGTGTGTAGGTATAATTTTCTTATTTCATAATCCTCTTACAACCATCGGGTCAAATATGACCCCAACGTCATTTTGCGTGTGTGTGTATGTGACGTTTCACAGTATTTACCCTACTATTTTCAGAAAATCGACATTTCATTTAGTCATTTTCTTTACGATAACGAACAGTAACATAAGTGTATATTTAAAAAAAAAAAAATGCTTTTTCTCATTTATTCCTCTGAATACCAATGGGGTCAAACATGACCCCAATTGCAATTAGTAGAAAAAAAAAAGAAAATATATTTATAAGAAAATATCTATATATTTTTGAATAAATTTAAATTAAAGAATTATTGATCGCATTTAAACCTACCTTTTGTAAATTAATATTAAAACATTATTAAACGATCAGTTTTTACACTATTACTTCTTTTTAACAAAGGTGTAAAAAATTGCATAATTTATGTTAGAAATTATAAAAAAAATACAACGTTCACCGATTTCTCCTGTATATGTATATATATAGAGAGAGATAGATAGATAGATAGATACATTTGGGCATATTTTGTGTTTATAGGTCGAAAGCTAAATAGTAATTATGCTATGACATTTTACCGAGAAGTACTCAGGAAAAATTCACGCCTAAGTCTATAGCCGTTAGCAACATGCCCTACAAGTTATAGTATAAAAAATATGCATACTACAGTGCCGGAAAAAAAAGTAAATAAATATTTACACTTGAGCGGAAAAAAAAAAAATAAATAAATAAAAACTTTGCATGTCAATTGCCATTCCCGCCATAAAAATGTGTCGAGCCCCAGTGATGACACGTGGTGTTAGTTGATCACAGATAACCTTTCCCTAGCCTATCAACACACAGTTCGACCAGTGGACTTTTAGAGTAAAGCTGTACGCTCTTTCTTTCGCCAGCTAGTATTTCGTTCATTCTTTAAAAGCTTGAAAACCTACATCGGTGTTCCCACTCCGTACAATGGGTCGGATTAAGCTTAAAATGGAAGAGAAATCTCATGCCTTGACTCTGCTAGAGAAAGGAACCTCTGTGATTGATGTAGCCAGAGATCTGGCAGATCATTATAGATGTAGCCAGTTGTAGCCATCTGGCAAATGTAGCCGGAGATCCGTGACTAAACGTCTGAGTTTGGTAGTAAAATGCATAGGTGAGAAGAGAAAATACTGACTGAAATGTGATATTTACAATAAATGACTAGAATGTTAAGATTTTGTTTTAAATGTTTACAATTTAATGACTTTGTAATGATTTTCTAGATATGGCTACAGTATGAATGTTCTGCCAGATCTCTAACTACATCAGTCACAGAGATCCCCTTCTCGACCAGAGTCAAGGCATGAGATTTCTCTTCCACATTAAGCTTTTTCTGGCCTGTTGTGTGGAGTGGGAATACCGATGTAAGCTCTCAAACTTTTGACAACTAAACGAAATATTGGCCGGCGGGTGCAAAGAGCGTATAATCTGATTGTAAAAGTCCACGAGACGTACTGAGTGTTGGTAGGAGAGGGAAAGGTCGTCTGTCACCAATTAACGCCATGTGTTATCACTGGGGTTCGACACATTTTATGGCGGGAATGGCAATTGACATGTAACGTTTTTTGTATTTTGCCGCTCAGGTGTAAGGTTTTTTTTCTGCCGGCACTGTATAACAAACGTTGTTTTAAAAAGTAATTTATATATATATATATATATATATATATATGTAGGAAGTTATGTGGATACTTTGTGGCACGCATTCCATGTACAGACAACAGATGGCGCTGCCTCTGATGCTCATCTTTCGAGAACATGACGAACGGAAGTCAGTTTAGATCTGGCTGCAACGGAGAGCTGTTGAGACCGTCAGCGCGAAGGCTGATATGGTCATTTTCTCCTAATTAGAGCTTGATGTGATCTTTAGAGTTGTGTAGAGCCTTGGAGGGCTCAATGCATCAACCTCACATATTTGATAAAGTGCGCGAAGGTACTTTTGTGAATTATATTTGTGAGTAAGCGCTCATATGTTACCTTGTGATAGTTCTAATGATGAAGAGAGCTTGTATTGTGTGCTAAGCCTCGAAACCAGCAAATGGTTAATGATAGAAAGTCTGCTATTATATTAATCCTTATATTTAATCTGTGTTGTGTATGTTACGTAATAAATGTTTTCGTTATCTAAGTCGCATCTCATCATTGCCCCACCCCTAGACGCCCAGCCAAGATTTTACATATATTTGTTTGTTTAAGTAATTAAAAGTATGGTACTTTGAAATATGACCCAGTTATCGAATAATATTTTTCTTCCAAACTGCAAAAACGTATTACATAGAAATACTTAATAGAAAAATTAAGCAACAACATATAAGGTATGCCCAAATGAAAAGGAGACCTTAGCTGTAGCGGCGTTATATCAAATCCCAGTAAGTTAATGTGTTGGCCGATAGGTGGCATGGTGGTATTGCTACATGTACATGCGCAGTTAACGGCTTCGCATCAATATCCTCATTGCTGGAGAGTCATTTCCGCAGGTCGTTGCAGGATGGATTCCTCCAGATCAGCCCCAAAAAAAATTGGCTGTGGATGAGCTCATACGGCAGAACCACCGGATCACCACACGTTAATTGCTGTTGAACTGTTGAACAACGGAACTGCGCATCACATAATCCACAAACAGCCTGGTTATGACAAAGACTTTGCACAATGGGTGCCCAACCATCTGTCAGAGAATCAGAAGACGGAGAGAATGGATGCTTGCCTGACCCATCTGTTCAGCCATCCACTCCCTTCCTACGCGCTGGGATCAGTGTATCAAATGGCAATTATTTATAGTTGTACTATACCACATGAACTGTAATTAAAATATTATTATTAAAATTTCTTCACATATAACTTTAGTCTCCTTCTCATTTGAGCACGCCTTTTGTGCTGATCTGGAGGCATCCATCATGCAACAAACTGCGGAAATGACTCTCCAGCAATGAGGATATTGATGCGACTGCGCATGTGCATGTAGCAATACCATGCCATATATCGGCCAACACATTAACTCACTGGGATTTGATATAACGCCGTTACAGCTAAGGTCTCCTTTTCATTTGGGCACACATTATATAATTTCTAACAGAACGTGAACACTTGTCAAAAATCAAACGAAATAAAATAAATTTAAATCAATTACTGTGAATAAATAATAATAAGGAATAAAATATAAATAAAAATTTATAAATGAAGATAGAATAGGATTTCACGATTTATCTCTCTCTCTATATATATATATATATTGTACAAAAATGTATGCTCACGAAATATCTAATTCATAAAATTTTTCTAAATAGTATTTTCATACTTAAAAAAAAAAAAAAAAAAGAAGTAATTAAGTAAAAGTCTACATAATAATAATAATAATAAATCTCTGCCTGAATTTGACATTCAACGCACTAATTAAAAGGACAACAGATATATCGCGTAACAAACTAAAATGTATGAGGGAATATAAATGCTTACAAATGACATTATGCTTTCGTAGAAAAAAGCACAAAAATTTTTAAGCACCAAGCACTGGAAATATCTCCAGATAGAAACGGACGTGTATATATAAACGCATACTTTAAAAATGATGCGATTAAAGTAACGCATTACTTTATTTATAATAAACATCTTATTAAGGGAAGTTATGTATAAAATCTGATAAAAACTCTGAAAGTAAGTTGTACATACGCATGTGTAGATTGTAATTCTAAAAAAAAAAAAAAAAATTTCTAACGTTCTTTCAAAATTATTTTGTATTCCACAGTGAATTACTAACTACTGGCGTACCTGAAATATATATATATATAAATATATACATATAGTAATATAATATTATCAGTGCAAACATTTGAAATTTAAAGATGATTTAATTTCAGTATTCAAACAATTATTCTGATCAAAAACGAAGACCACACAAATCACACCAAAAAAAATAAATAAATAAAGCAAAATCTAAATGAATTATAGGAAATTGGAATCAGAAAAAAGCATTATTTGCATTCTAACATTTTCAAGGGCCTGGTAGAATGCAAATATGCTAAAAAATGGATGTTTTTCTGTCACAAAGAAAGCAAAAGCTAAGAATTTCTTTGTTCTCAGGCCCAAAACATCCATTATAAATAAAACCAGAAAAAACGAAGATCAAAATAAAAACTCCCCACAACAAATGATAATCCAATAACCATTTAAAAACGTAGATCAAAATAAACTCACCACTACATATATTAATCCAAAAATTACTTTAAAAATTATTATTAAAAAAGAGGCAACTCATAGTTATGAAAAACGAGACACGTGTTAAATAACAAGCAGATATTAGTTAAAAGCACAGTTAGTCAGCTCCAAATTAGCAGTGAACATGGAGTAAAATAGAGAATTCACAAACCTATACAGGTTGAATCCTTACGTAAATTAGGATTCATATTAATTATAGCGACATGAATAGTAGGGTGGAACGAAAAAAATCAACTTTTGATTTTTAATTTGTAATAGCGCAGAAAAGTTGTCTTTTGGTGTAGATAACACAAATTAAAAATATAAAAAATATTGGAGTACATCTTGAGGTGCCGCAAAGATGTTAAAGTTTCATAAAATTGAAATTTTCGCGATATTTTAGAGTTTTTTTAGGAAAAAATCAGCTTTTGATTTTTAATTTTTAATAGCGCCGAAAAGTTGCCTTTTGATGTAGACATGTTAAATTAAAAATGTGAAAATTATTGGAGTACACGTTGAGGTACCGCAAGGTCGTTAAAGTTTCATAAAAACACAGTTTTTGGAACTTTTTTGAAGATTTTTGGGTGTTTCGATTATAAAATAAAAAGTTCCAAATAGGCGTTAGAATATGAATAGAAAGATAAAGACAGTTTTACTATTTCATTGACACCCAATCCAGAAGATTGAGTTATCACCGTAACAGATGTTGTGTGGGGCGGGTGGCGGGAGGCGGAGATTTATCTGCGTGCGGTGTCAAGCTCAAAGCACGTGTCAGGTCAGTAGCTTTGCGGAGTTCAGTTGAGTTGACGTGTCCGCTCCGTCTATTGCGTAACAGATTAACGTAATATTTTGTTAGTTTGGGTGCTACTTTATTGTTGTGTGTAAAAATGGCTCAGTCTAAATTAGTGAAGACAAGACAAATATCAGAATGTCCTATTTTTGGAAATTTAGTGATTTGCTTGAAGTGGAACTGCCCACTTATGAATCTGTTATGTAGTTCTACTGTTTTATTAGATGTAACCTCAAAATTGCTTCAGAGAAGGATCCTAGTGTACTAGTGTATCAGTGAAATATGTGACAGTTTAGTTTCCAAAATAGAAAAAATATGGTCAAAAGCTTCTATCCCCGTTGCTTCTAGCAAAATAATTTTACAAATGATAAAAGCATATCATATTAAATACAGGAATTTATTAGATCTAAAAGCAGAAAAAGGTCAGAAAAGTTTGTCTGTAACCTCGTAAAATACAGAAAATATATTGAACGTCTATTTGATATTGCTGCCTGTTAGTGTGTTATGGAACAAGAGTTTCTAAACGATCAACTTTCTAACAGGAAAATGGTTTTAGGTAATATTGATATAGCTACCACAAGCGCTTTGAAGAAAAAAGCAGGAAGAAAAAGTAAAAAACTAAAGAGAATATTTAAGTTTAACCAAGAAAGGACAAAAAATACTAGTGTATCAGAAACGGTTACTGGCGACAATGACAGTGCTGATGGGCAGCAGTGATCTCTACCAAAAGAGGCAAACCAACCAAGTCCTTCAAATATACAAGAAGAGATACATCTACCAGGCCTTTCATAACTGGAAGAAGTGAAAAACACTCAAATGTGCATTAAATTGACATCTGTAGCTTGCATTGCTGATCGAATCGGAATATCAGATAAAGTTGCTGAAACAATAGCTAGAGTTGCTTTACAGGGCAGGGGTGTAATCACAGAAGACACACTCAGCGCTGTCATTGTCGCCAGTAACCGTTTCTGATACACCAGTATTTTTGGTCCGTTCTTGGTTAAACCTAACTATTCTCTGTAGCTTTTTACTTTTCCTTGCTGCTTTCTTCAACCTTTTCTATATTTTGCGAGGTTACAGACAAACTTTTATGACCTTTTTATGCTTTTATAACTTAATAAATTCCTGTATTTAGTATGATATGCTTTTATCATTTGTAAAATTCTTTTGCTAGAAGCAACGGGGATAGAAGCTTTTGACCATATTTTTTCTATTTTGGAAACTAAACTGTCACATATTTCACTGATACACTAGTACACTAGGATCCTTCTCTGAAGCAATTTTGAGGTTACATCTAATAAAACAGTAGAACTACATAACAGATTCATAAGTGGGCAGTTCCACTTAAAGCAAATCACTAAATTTCCATAAAGAGGACATTCTGATATTTGTCTTGTCTTCACTAATTTAGACTGAGCCATTTTTACACACAACAATAAAGTAGCACGCAAACTAACAAAATATTACGTTAATCTGTTACGCAATAGACGGAGCGGAGACGTCAACTCAACTGAACTCCGCAAAGCTACTGACCTGACACGTGCTTTGAGCTTGACACCGCACGCAGATAAATCTCCGCCTCCCGCCACCCGCCCCACACAACATCTGTTACGGTGATGACTCAATCTTCTGGATTGGGTGTCAATGAAATATTAAAACTGTGTTTATCTTTCTATTCATATTATAACACCTATTTGGAACTTTTTATTTTATAATCGAAACACCCAAAAATCTTCAAAAAAGTTCCAAAAACTGTGTTTTTATGAAACTTTAACGACCTTGCGGCACCTCAAGGTGTACTCCAATAATTTTCACATTTTTAATTTAACATGTCTACATCAAAAGGCAACTTTTCCGCTCTATTACAAATTAAAAATCAAAAGCTGATTTTTTCCTAAAAAAACTTTAAAATATCGCGAAAATTTCAAATTTATGAAACTTTAACATCTTTGCGGCACCTCAAGATGTACTCCAATATTTTTCATATTTTTAATTTGTGTTATCTACACCAAAAGACAACTTTTCTGCGCTATTACAAATTAAAAATCAAAAGTTGATTTTTTTCGTTCCACCCTAATGAATAGTGCTGCCATCTACAGTAATGTTATGAAAATAATGGAAAAAAATTAAATAAATAAATAAATAAAATAAAATGAATAAATAATAAAATAAAACGAAATAAAATACATATAATGTCTGTACATACATACATATATATATATATACATACATATATATATATATATATATATATATATATATATATATATATATATATATAATTGTGAAATTGCCTGTTTAAAGTTGACGAGCAAAAAAACTAGAAAACAGTTTTCAAATATTAACTCATAACTCATAATATAAACTCTCCTTTACTAAAAGTTCTTTGAAATTTCCGTAAGTACTTACATGTATACTAGGCTGACCAGATCAAAGTACCTTTAGAAAAGAGAAGCGTTATTATTCAATTGGGGATGCATTTTTTCATTCCTAATAAATAAGGACTAAAAATAAATTATTCTTGATTAATAATTTACTTTCTACAATTTTTAAAACTTAGAAAAATGCCTTTAAAAAAAAGGGGAAGTCCCCACTTGTCCCCAGAAATTGGGGACGTTTGGTCAGTATAATGTATACAGAAATATTACCTGAATAAAAATTCCGAAAACAGTTTTTTATTTCCACATTTAGGAAAGAAAAAATTTTGAAAAAAAAAAAAATCGTAAGCGTAATTTCTAAATATCAGTTGAAATCTTATTTACACCTAATAGTTTAGTTGAAAATAATACTACACATTTAATTTTTTGCTATTATTTAAATTTCAAAATTTACCGTTTAATTTTTACTTAATTCTTTATTATTTGTTTCCATAAAAAAAAAAAAAAAAGGATCGTTTGTAATTTGTTGTATACTTTTTTTTTGAATTATTAAATGTATATATATATATATATATATAATTTTTTTTTCTGAGAAGCAATAGTGTGAATAATTAATTTTATTTGCAATGAGAATTTATTAAAAAAAAAAAAAAAACTAAGCCCCTCCCCTCCTTTTTTTTTTTTTCTACACACAACATAAATTACTTTAGCACGACAGAATTTGAGGAGCAAACATTCAAACCGTGTTTTCCCCAAAGACAAAAAACTGAGTTAGTGATTTTTCTTTAAACTTAACATAAAAATAGTGTGTCTATAGATCTTCCTAGATATGTTTACATATACTGCTAGTCTCTAGTAATACATCCAATCAGACGATAATTAGGGTTTAAGTTTAGTTATTTTTTTAATTTATCAGTCTTTGTATTGTCTGAAAAATAGTATCCGAAGGAGAAAACACGGTTTGAATGTTTGCTCCTCATTTATTTTAATCTATTCTTCCATGTAAAGGCATGCAGTAACTGTGTTTTATTACATACCATCGATTACTTTATTTATTTCTTATAATTTCTTTGACAGAGTTTTAGTATAAGATCCCCTCGTCGGTTTCTAAATTTTTGTTGTACCTTTGTCGATGAATTAAAATTGTTAATGCAACTGCTTAAAAAATAATATTGGCGAGAAACGGCCAAGCTTTTTAGGCGCCAAATTTCAAATTTCGCGAATGGGTTCTATACTGAAGCTGTTTCATTTCTGCAGCAATATTTAATTTTTTTAAAGAAATACTTAATTAAAAAATATATTTGCACGGTCATTTTTCCAACATAATGTGTAATATATTTACTTATTTCTTTTAGGTATTTTTTTTTTTTTTCAAACTATTAAAACACTAGGTTAGGAAACAAAATGTTCGAATTAACCTCTTTTTTTTTTTTTACTTCTGCCATCATTTTCATTAACTGAAAATTTTTGCAGACCCATTCTAAACCTTGAAGTAAATTATTTTTCATATGTTTTTACAGTTAAATAAATAAAATTAAATTAAAATTAAATTTGAACTCGATTCATTTCTTGTATTTATTTTTGGGAAATTTAAATGTAGATTTTAAATTTGGAAAACGAAAATAAAAAATCATTGAAGTATTAAAGTTTAAAAATATTCATTTAGGAGCTTATCCAAAATACTATACGATGAGAAGCTGTACAATAGTGTGACAACTTAGAGTATCTTTATAATATATTATCATTAAAAAATATTACAATTATCCAATTATAGGTACAATATATGGTATGCAAATAAGAAGTAAAAATTTAATAACTATAGAAGTTTCTTGCTACAAATTTTCAAAACCTATGAATACGATTTCAAAACATGAAATTTGGCTGTTCCGAATACCGAGCCTGAAATTTTCCAATTAAGAGCCCGGCGCTCTACCGACTGGGCTACCGCGGCCCCTGTACAGTACAAAAATAGACGCAATATTATCTTACTCATTTGTATGCAAAATTGGCCAATTGGCTTCCCATTTGTTTTTTGATTTGATTTTTTCTACACACTATTTATTTATTGTGTGTATGTGTGTGAACAAAAAACTAATCACAGACTGTATGCGATTCACAACTCGAAGAATGTTTTGCTTTCAGCACACATTTTACGCGTTCAGATTGAACTTTAATCGAAACATCCTTAAACTGATGCTTGATGATTTATACAACTAATAAATACCTCGTATAAAAATCATTATCAGGAAGTAACACTAAATACAACAACAATAATAATAATATTAATAACTACAAACCTTAGAAATTACAGATGAGAGTTAAAACGCAAGACGGATAACCATTTAATTTCTCAATACCAAACGAATTGTGAAATATCTCTTCAAAACTGTCGCAATTAATGCAAATTCTTCAAATTCCAGAAACTTTCGAGTATAAAAGTTATTTAAAAATTTTTAATTCTTATATATGATAACCAATTAGTTAAACTAATAACTTCAAAATCGAGTCTAACCTTTTATAATAAAAGCTCGTAATTTACTAAAATATTTTTGAATTTTAAGAAAGAATAATAAACCTTCATTACTAGATTATTTTAAAATTTAATCTTTAGAATAAATATGAGTAGAAACCTTTAGAAGTAAATACAATTATACATCACAAGGTCATCGATCAATTTGAAGAACTTTACATCAGAACTACTTTTTTTTCTCATAAAAATATAAATATGTATTAGAAATGTCGCTTAAAATACAAATTCCAATAGGAATAATTTAGTTTATATATATATATATATATATATCATTACTATTATATAACATATTTTCGAAAATAAAAATAATTAAATTAATTCAGTAGCTTATATAACAGTCTAAAATTGAATTAAAATTTCCATGTATCTTATTACAAATCATAAAAATGTTATAGTGAGAAATATTTCCAAGAAAATTTTCAATATGAAAAATGTTAAATCAAACATATCTTGCAAATTTTACTATGAAGATATTATAAATATAGTAACTATATTTTTACTATTTTTACCCTTCATTAAGGGTTTCACATGAAAGCAGCTTCAATGTTTTTTAGGTTTAATATTCTGTCGGGGTTTTTAGTTTCCTTTTATTTTTAATTTATAATTTAATATTCTGTTTACATATCTTTTATTTTCTTCTTAATCTTAAGCTTCAAATATTATTCCTTTTTAATATCTATAAATTACGTGCATGTACGCGTGTGTGAGAGAGAGTCTGTGTATGCATATACATATAAAATAATAAAGCAATATGTATAAAATAATACAAGTAGTATATATAAAAATAGCATGATATTGAATATAGTGAAAGTTTCATGAATGCGGTGATGTACATATTACATACAATATTTTATTTATTTGTAACATGCAATCTAAACCTCACATTTTATTCATAGTTTCTCTGCCCAAAAATTATGTCTGTTTCCTTACATTTACAAAGTTTTAGCAAATAAATGAATCAATACGTTGATCTAAGAGGAATGTAAATAAATGTCACGATTTGAACTAAAGCAATATATAAATAGAAAGCATATACGAAAATATCTGTATTTGATTTCATGAGAATACTTTAAATATTAATACTGAGAATTACTAGTATAGCGAATTTCATTCTGAGCTAAGAGGTTATTGGAAAGTTTGAAGATAAACTTCTTAATATTAGAAATGTATAATAATCTATTAAAAGCATTTGAAATTGCATAAAGCAGATAAGAAAGACGGATACTTTTATCACGAAGTTGTCAAATAGATTATCATTACAAAATAATTATTAATATTGATTTTTATTTTTACTTTTTCTTCATATATATGTATATGGTATAGAAAAAGTAATTTTTAGGAGAAAATATTTTCGTGTTTTTGGTATATTTACACGTTTAAGGTCAAATGAATTTTAATGTTATACTTTTTGATTGTTTGATTTGTCTTCGTGTTTGTCACCATAACTTAAAAATAAATACTACCAGAGAGTTCAAAACAAGTTATTTAAAATTTTTATCACATTGGAATGTCACTTGAATTCTGTTATTAGAATCAGACAAATAGTTCATGTGCATGGACATTTAAAATTAATTAAGTACGTTATGTTTAAGAGCGAAATTTTTAGGTTGCACGATTTAATACCTTTAGACTGCATTAAGGAAAATGTAAAGAGTTTCTCTGAAACATGTTAATGTTTCGGTTTTGCAACATTTCATCCTTTATTTATTTTTTAAACATTTTAGAACAATAATAATACATTCAGTATATATATTTTTCATTTTATTAATGCTTATTATTCCGTGTACTTTTTTAATAATATTATTTATCTACTCTTGTAAATAATATAATTTCTAGATTTTCCTAAGAATAAATATTTTAATGCTTGTAGAGATGACTTATAACAGTTGTAGTCTTTTCTAAAATATGCAGCACTCAAAAATTAAAAAAGAGAATAAATAATAATGTGTTAGATTTCTACTAGCAATCTCTAACATGGGTAAAAGAAAATTTCGTAAGATTCAAAAAAAAAAAAAAAATCTGATTTAATTGTATAAGTTTTTTCAAAGAATATTTTTAAAATTTAGGAGATGTAAATTATACTCTTATAACCAATTTTTCTAATGTAATTTCATAAATTTCTTAAAAGAGTATTTTTAGTATTTAAGAAAAATGTAACTTATACTCTTATAACCAATTTCTCTAATGTAATTTTATAAGATTCTTAAAAGAGTATTTTTAAAATTTAAGAAAATGTAATTTACACTCTTATAATAATTTTTAAAATGAGGTTTCCACAGAATTTAAAAATTTCGTACAAACACATTTATCCACAGTTCATCCTAAAGATATCCCTTTCATCCACATTACGTCCTAAAGATGTCTATTTCATCCTCAAGATATCCTATAAATGTCCTGGTAAGAAAATGTGTTTGTAGGGATTACCAATTTTGCTAGTTAATTATAAATGAAGTGCACATCAGCTGATATTTTCATTTAGTTTTAGATAGACTAGAGAATTTTATGTTAAATATTTCCCAATAAATACGAATACAAAACATAAAATAATTAAATAAATAGTATACTGTTCATGTTTAGAAGATTAAGTTCAAATCGATAGTAAATATATGTATCAGAAATTCGATATAATATAAAAAATCAATATAATTTTCTTTATAGACATTTAGAATAGGACTTACTCTCTAACATTTTGTATAATTTATTCGTTAATTATTTGTATACACATTTATTCTTAATGCACTTACTTTTTTAATGCAGAACAGTCTTGCATAAAGAATGATGTACATAAAGAAAAAGTTACTATGACAAAAATCGATTCGTGTTTTTCGCATTTTATCGACAAAGATTTAAGTGGCAATTTGTTATTACAATTTTTTAATTTAGGTTGTGAATTTTATAATTATGTTGAGCAATAGAAAATCGTTATTAATAATTCACATTTTGTCTAATTTATCCATTAATTATTTGAATTTAGATTCATTCTTAATGCACTTATGTTTTGAATGTATAAGAGTCTTGCGAAAAGAAAGATGTAGATAAAGAAAATGTGACTATGATAAAAATTGATTCGAGTTTTTCGCATTTTATCGATAAAGATTCAAGTGACAATCATAGTTAGCTATTACAGTTTGTGAATTTAGGTTATGAATTGTATAATTTTGTTGAGCATTAGAAAATCATTATTAATTAATAAGTGAAGAAAATTTATTCATGAATAAAGTTCATCCAAGTTTATGGAAAGATAAATTTAAAAAACAATGAAAACATTTGACATGGTATACAGCAATGTAAAATGTTGATAAGAGTTCCTAAAATAGAAATTTGAATTTTTTTTTCAATTTAAATATTTATATTTATATTTTAAAGTAAAAAAATGAAATGTGCTTGAACAATTTATTGAGATGATTTAAAGAAGCAATTTTTTTTTTAATTATAAAATGTAACATTAAGAAAGAGCAGGGACTCTGAGTGTAAAAGAAATATTTTTACTCTCTTCTATCTTCAATAGACGAAAGTATTGGATTCGTAAAAATTTTCTATTTCGGGTTTTTGATGGATTTACACGTTTTGAGAGCTGTAGAACACGATTTTACCATTTTTAGAAAATGTCTGTCTGTCTGTCTGTCTGTGTGTGTGTGACAAAATTTTGTGGCAACTGTATCTTTGGAAGTACTGCACAGAATTTCATACAAATTGGTATGTAGTTGCACCTTGACATTAATTAGTGCCTACCAACTTTTGGTAAAAATCGTCTTACAGGTTGCGTTGCCATCCCGCTTTTTCTAAATTTTTAACAGGGTGATATAGGGCAAAAATTTTCAAGATGGGTATCTTTCGAAAGGTCTCGTCAGTACCTTTAAAACGAATGGTTGAACTATAAATCTGTGATAATTTAAAACAAAGTTATCGATTTTTTTTACTTTTTACGAAAAAAAAAATCTTTTTTTTTTCCCCAATTTTATCAAACTTCCACGGTTTCCGTGTTCTGACAAACTTAAACTAATTTTTGCTTTTTTCCCCTAATTTTGTCAAAGTCCTACGGTTTCCGTGTCTTGACAAACTTTAACATATTTTTGCATTTTTCCCCTAATTTTGTCAAAGTCCCACGGTTTCCTTGTTTTGACAAACTTTAACAAATTTTCACATTTTACCCAAAATTTTGTCGAAGTCCCACTTTTTTTTTTTTCTCTCTCCCCTTAATTCTATCAAACTCCCACGGTTTCCGTGTTCTAACAAACTTTAACAAATTTTCACATTTTACCCAAAATTTTGTCGAAGTCCCACTTTTTTTTTCTCTCTCTCCCCTTAATTCTATCAAACTCCCACGGTTTCCGTGTTCTAACAAACTTAAACAAATTTTTGCATTTTTCCCCCAATTTTGTCAAATTCCCACGGTTTCCGTGTTTTGACAAACTTAGAATAATTTTCATATTTTACCCAAAATTTTGTCAAAGTCCCCCTTTTTTTTATTTATTTTTTATTATTGTTACTGAGTGAATTTGTATAGGAAAATATAGAAGAAAGTCTCGTGGTGGCCACAACATACTAGTTTAAAAGATGAGATTATTTCATTATATTGCAATAAGAAAATGTCTTATAAATTTTACGTTCTACTTATTATTACATTTATTGCGTTTGGAATTGATTTGTTTTCAGAATCTGGGGATTCTTATCGCTGTTTTAGAAAAATAATGTTTGTCTTATATACGGTGTGCCCAAATGAAAAGGAGACTAAAGTTATATGTGAAGAAATTCTAGTAACAGTATTATAATTATAGTTAATGTGAAATAGTACAACTGTAAATAATTGCCATTGCCATTGATACATTGATCCCAGCGCGTAGGAAGGGAGTGGATGGCTCAACGGATGGGTCAGGCAAACACACATTCTCTTCGTCTTCTGATGCTCTGACGGATGCTTGGGCTCCCATTATGCACAAACTTTGTCACAAACAAGCTTTTTGTGGACTATGTGATGAATAGTTCCTTTGCTTATCAGTTCAGCAGCAATTTCACGTGTGGTGATCCGGCGATTCTTCCGTATGAGCTCATCCACAGCCGATCTCTTTGTGCTGATCTGGAGGAATCCATCATGCAACGAACTGCGGAAATGACTCTCCAGCAATGAGGATATTGATGCGAAGCCGTTAACTGTGCATGTGCATCTAGCAATACCACCATGCCACCTATCGGCTAACACATTACCCCACTGAGATTTTATATAATGCCGCTAGAGCTAAGGTCTCCTTTACATTTGGACACACCTTATGCATAATATTAATACTGGTCATCGTTATGAAAATGCTTGGAAAAATGAATTCAACACTGTTTTATTTCTCGAATTTTTAATTGGATTTATATTTAAATACATATTATTTAAGAAAAAAAATGAATATGTAGCTCTATAATAAATTTGGATAGTAATAAATGTATGATGATGTGCGTACTATATATTTCCATTCACAGAAGAAAGTATATTTGTACGTCGATAAGCGCGCTGTCACTAACTCCTTGAAGCATTATTACAATGATAAATTTAAATGAATATATGGTATCTGAAGAAAATATAGGTTTGTACTTACTTCTTGAGAAATATGATGCAAATATATATATATATATATTTTTTTTTTTGCCATGTTTCGTTTAATTTGTTTTCAATTACTTTAAACAAAAAGTCAAATCGTGATCTTCATTTCAACTTATTTTAAATCAGTACATTTAGTTATGAAATCTAATTTCCGAAACAAAAGACATACTTCAACTAATTGCATAATTTGCCATTTTTTACATATCATGTTTTTTATATTTTACCTTAAACTGGCACAGGATGCCCTGGATGGAATATTTCATTAATATTTTAACATTGTTGCCCCTTTTATATTTACAAATAGTTTTCATTAGGCACATTGTGAACGTCATTGTAATCGAAAATAAAGATTTGCATAATTTGGTTCTACATATGTACCACGAACCTTCTTTGGCATCCACGAAACTTTTCTTAGTAATAAAGCCACAACAAGACATTCGATTGTCTACTGAGAATATAGCTATTATAAAAAATAGCATATTTTTGACTCTGCTGGAACAATTTTTGCATACCCAGTACTAGTTAAATCTGTCATCACAAACTAGTATAACATATGACATATTAGCCATTTCTTCCCTTACTCACAACACAGCTTGTACACTGTTAAAAATTTCTGTAACTTTAATGAAAATATTAATCCAGAGTCTCTGTAAATGCACAGTAATTCTTAGTTAGAAGTGAATAATCGAGATTCTCAAACTTTATTCTGTATTTTTACCCAATTTTATTATTTAATTATTTAATTAAAATTAAAAATGACTGTTTCTACTTTAGATAAAGTATTCGAAGTGCGAAATATATTCTCACCAATAATTAATTAAATTAATATTAGTTATTAAAATGAATGTATAAAATAATATTTTTAACATCTCAGTTTATTTTTATTTTCTCCTACCCATAGGGTCGAGGAAGTATTGTTTTATGGTCAAATTTTCGAACGTTAGATTTTGTTATATTTACAAGTTCTGATGTCCCCTCAATACGAAAATCATGTTTTTAGCGAATGGTCTGTCTGTCTGTATGTGTGTCTGTTATCAGCATATCTCAAGAACAAATAGTATCAGAAATTCCAAACTCGGAATTCTAAATGTGTATCATAAAGGGATGCTACAGTTAGCTTTTCGTTGAGATGAAGCAAATGGTTCGTGTACAGGGACACTCAAAGGTATTCAAATACATTACGTCTATGGGGGAATTTGCAGGTAGAGTTTAACATCTATAGACTGCACTATACCAAGTGAAACGAATATATATTTTTGTAATAGAGATAGTCAACTGGGAAAAAACAATTGTGTGTGTAGGAGCCTCGCCTCCTCCCCTGGAGGAGAAGTCCCCCTTCGAGGGGAGTATATTTTCATGATGGGTATCTTTCAAAAGAGCTCGCCAATATCTTTAAAACGAATGGTTGAACCATCGATCTGCGATAATTTAAAATAAAGTTATCGATTTTTTTTAATGTAATATTGAGAATAAATTAATTTTTTTTTTTTTTTTTAATATTTAGTGTTATACTACTGCTCTAATATGGAAATCGTCTGCATTATCATAAAAGATAATTTTTTTAAATAATAATTTTAATAAATTATTTTTTAAAAACAGAATTATTTTTTAATAACCGAATTAAATTTTATACAAATGTAGGTGCATTAATAAAACGGGGGGTTGAGGGGGGCAGTAGCCCCCCTCACACAGAGCTAGTTATCATATAAAACTCTTCCGAAGCCTAATTTGAATTGTTTAACATAGGTTTACATAACAGTACTCGTTATCTTACCTCTTAATCTCCAACCTGTATTTATAGTATTAAATTTCAGGGTAAAAGAAATCGTGTGAGTGACACACCAGATTATTCTCAGTAATTTTACGTAAGAATTACTGTAATAGATTGCACAGAGTTTTCTGTTGAATTTTTTAACAGTGTGCAGAGAATTTTACTGTATTTTGAAAAAAAACTATATTATACAATTTAATATTATATATATATATATATATATATATATATATAATCCTTTTGATAGTAGAAGCAAAGAATGAGAACGAAGAATAGTTAGTCAAACAGTTCAGAGACATACACTCGCGAAACAACGCAACAAGATTTCCCAAACTGATTCAATTATCAAGTTCAACAATAGCACTGACGACAATCCACTGTACAACAATACCTGTTGAAAATTGAAATAGGGCCGTGTAATTAGACTCTGATGAAAAGAAGGTTGACTCTAGGACAATATTTCAAGGGGAAAAAAGAGAACTCTGTAATGAACAATAATGACCCATTAAGCGCAGTAGAAGCCAAGCAACAAACACAAGATCACCGAAACCACAAAGACCAATAAGAACGAACATATCTCTGTGTAGGAGAAGCTCAGAAAGGTGAAAAAAAAATCATCAGGGGATGAAATACACATATTTAAAGAAACCAAATTTAATTTTTAACAGCCCGCAAAACAAACGATACAACAAACCAACTCAACTAAACCCAACAGAAAAACTCAAACTAAACCGAAATCCAGGAAAAAGAAAGAAAGAAAGAAAAAAAAAAAAAAAAAAAAACAAGAAAGGAAGAAGGCAAGCGGCAAGACTTGTGACTTGCCTGTGGGGTTACACTATATTTTAAGCAACGTTAAAAAATGCAAATTAAACAGTACTTAACGATAAAGACATAACAATTGGACTGTTTATTGAAAATTAAAATACTATAACAAAATGGTAATACTGTTCATTCATTCTAGCATCACACCTCCATTTTTTGTCTATTGAATTGTTTTTATTAGTTATTTCAACATGTAATAATTGTTGTTTGTATGCATATTTTATAGTATTATTTTACAAAGATTTATTTTTTAAAATATCGCGGTATTTTTCAACCATTTAAAATTTAGTTAAAGGATTCTTTGAGAAGATTGTTTTTAACATTTGAATATTTCAATATATTTATATATCTATATATGTCATATTTATATACGAGAATTTTTTTGCCTGCCATAGATTATTTTATGTTTTATTACAAAATGTTAATGTCTCACATCTTTAGATAATGTACGAGAAATATTTTAGCAACTAAAATATAGCGTTTCTTTATGCACTTAAAAATCAGAAAGCTTTCTGGGTTAATAGAATTTAAAAGCCAGTTATTATAAACTAAAAGCGAAAAGTTTGTTTTCTTCTAACAAAGTTTATTTTATCTTTTTTGAAAACTTTAATAATGCTTTTAAAAG
This sequence comes from Salticus scenicus, assembly GCA_963930645.1. Classification (NCBI taxonomy): domain Eukaryota; kingdom Metazoa; phylum Arthropoda; class Arachnida; order Araneae; family Salticidae; genus Salticus; species Salticus scenicus. The sequence goes on along the minus strand of CAWVNO010000980.1, from coordinate 264,891 downwards.
CAGAAAATAGACATATGACTTGGATTCTTTTATATAGAGAGTATTTCATATTTTTATAGAAAAAAAAATTTTTTTTCAACTATTTTTGTTTTATTTTTCTTTTTAGAGATAATTGCTAAGAAAAACCTTTTAACATAATAAAAATATTTAAGCGACATATTTTTTAAACAATAGTGTTTCAAAATTAGATTTACTTTTTTAATGTCAGTGAATATCTAAATGTATCACACACATATCAATGTATTATTTTATTTGTTTGATTACTTAATATTACCAGCTTGCATATTAGCTTTTAATTTTTACTAATACCGTCATTATGAATTAAAAACAAAAATCATTAGTATCTAGAAAATTGTCACTACTCAGTATTTTTGAAAAAAAAAAAAAAAGTATGTATAAATTTCATATTCGCATTTTATGATTTTTTTCCTACAATTGTTGCTTTGGAAAATTCTTTTATTTATCTTATGAAAAATAATTAAAAATTAAATTAAATTTGGAATCAATGAAAGGTAAAATATATCTCTGGTCAATGAAATTCTAATTTTATCTATTTATCCCGTTCATAACTGGATTGATTCGAAATTTATTGAGAAATTTGAGTATCAGTTTCTTTCCTTTTGTTTCACACTTATCATACGTCATTTTCTATGCTGTTTTCCATGTATGCAGAGTCTTTAACAAATGTATCCGAACATTAGCAAAAATTCATATATAAAAAAAGTAGAGTTAACACTGTTTTGTTAAATAAATCCTTGTCGAATCATGTTCTTAGACTGACTAAGAACATGATTTGACAAGGATTTATCTAACAGAACAGTATTAACTCTACTTTTTTTTATATAGGAATTTTTGCTAGTGTTCAGATACTTTTGTTATCGACTGTACTAGATTGAGAACAGTTAGCTCGAGTCATAACTAGTCCTTAACTTCGATTTAAACACTTCATCCACTCTCTGTTACTCTCTTGTTTCAAGAAAGTTTCATTATCTAAAATTGCTAAGTAGTTTCATTGGTTTCAGATTATTTGCTTTTCTTTTACTTTTGTGATTATTGTTTTATTGCAATCAATTATCTATCCACCTTTATCTTACGATGGTCTGTTGTTTGTCTAATTTAATGTTTATTTGTTTATTACATCGTTATGGATAATATTGATTATTACAATTCCAAAATGATGTCGGATGAATTTAGGCACTAGCGTTCAATTATGATCATGTTGCACTGTTACAAAATGGTATAACCTATTAATATCACTAGCTTATGTAAGAAGTTATTAAGAATTCTGATTTACGAATTTTTTCTGTCAATCTACTTAACTTAACTATACAACACACCTACGAATTCTGCACTGTAAAAATCTGTGCAGTTTTCTGTCCATACGTTTGACCGTATATTTAGGTATCGGTTATTTAAAAACATTTTGATTTTACGGTTAAGAGGCCTTAAAATAAATCAAATAAATCTAAATTATATTCTAAATATAACACAAAATATAATAATCTTACTCTTTACCTTACAATTACAGTCCTTAGGATATAAGGATTGGTTCTGAATTACTTTTTCTTTTACAGGGATGCTGAATTAAATCCGCCATAAAAGGTATTTAAAATGTCGACGTTGCCAAACAGTCAAACTAGAAGTAAAATTACGGTTAACTGACCTCACTCCAGATAAATGGCTGTGCGACAGTGTTTTTAGACCTGGTTTAAAGAAATGTTTGCAAATTAACGGTGTTTCTACTATTTTATAAATAAATGGTAAAGTGACAGTAAAATAAAAGGTTAATAAATCATGGCAAAGGTTAATAAATCAATTTAATGGCAACTCTGATATAATAATTAAATATTGTTAAGTAACAAATAATAAAATATAAAATTAATATAAGTATTCATTTTTTTTCTTTTTTTTTTATGATTTTTAAAATCGAAAGTATATTTGTCAGACTCTTTAAATGAATATTTAAAGTACATTCTTAGTATGATAATAAATCTTGATGCTTTATTTTTCTCGTTTAATAAGCTTGTGACGAACGATTTATCGTCGTCATGCTCATTTAAGTTTAAGTTGAAGCTGAAACTTACTTAATTACTTAATAAATTCATGAAGAAATGACAAAGTCAGATTTAATAAAATAAATGAGCTTTTATTTGAGCTTAATAGAAAAAGGTGGGCGTTGGACTTTAATTATATTTAATATCTTTATAAGTTTAAATGGGCAGCCTTCACAAATATTCTAACTTTAAATAATTAACCACCAATTAATTCCAACTACTTCGTTTAACTTCATTCACTTTTACTGCTGCTACTACTCTTTCGTACACGGGAGGATTCCCTTACCACGGTACTACTCGACAAACATCATCTAATACACTACTCTAAGCAGCTAACTCAACAGCCTACCTTCTAATCGGCTACCTCCCTCTAGCTAACTAACTACCATCCTCTCTCTCTCCAACTAACTCCTTTTACTCTCCTTCCAACTAACACCCAAAAGCAATCTTCCTTCTTCTTTTATATCAATCACTTTCAAAAATACTTTATAAAATTAACATATCGCAGATTGCAATTTCATTTTAGGATGAGAACTAACTCTATTACTCTACTGAATCCTAAATTCTTCGTATTCATGTGTTACTCTTAAAGTGTGAATTTTAATTGTAGCATTACGCTAATATACTACTACCTCACAGTTCCTCCCCCCCAAAAAAAAATTTTACGTAAAAATCCCCAACGGGTTTTTACCCGTGAAAATTTTAAAGTAAAACAATGCTATGTTAATTGAAAAATAGCCGCAGTTACTTACTGCTAAAATTAAACTGTATAAGACTTTAGAGAAAAAAAGAGGGGGGAAACTTAAATTAGACTGCCCAAGAATAACTATTTGCTTTTAAAATGTAATAATGAAAAAAAAAATTTAAGAGTACAGGGCCAAAAAACCGGACACTTAGCTTTTTAAAATGTTTCTTATTATGCTCAATCTATGTCGCTTTACACCGGAAAACCGTTTGTACTCAATTTAGTTAACTAGAAGTCCAATGTTTTTACAGCGGGGAATTACATACATCTTTCCTTACATGGAAAGGAGAAAAATTTCATTATTTAAAAAAATTTTAGTACAAACAGGATCGCTTAAACAGAAAGTGCGATCATTGTTCAATTTAACTTGTAACATAATTTTATTGACAAAAAACTTGCTATTTCTTTATCCATCTGCAGGTCAGTCTTGACCCAGAAAACAGCTTGAGAGTGAAAAAAAATTTTTTTTCAGTTGTCCACTATGATTTATCTTGAAAGACATCCGCTGTTAGCACGCTTCCAAAAAAACCTCCTTTAGCATCTAAAGTAACAATTGAAGAAATCAGCCTGGATTTTCAGATTTAACGTCTGTACTGCGGGTTTGAATCATCAGAGAACTTCTACAATACAAAAACTCTTTTTACAGTATAAATTAAAAATAGACGTGAACTACACTTTTATATAGATAAATGACATTAATTTTATAGATAAGTAATATTTCAGCTAGCTATTTGCATACGGAAAAAACTAAATTGTTAGTTTTATTAAGGTTAGTTGTTAAACGCGAATTTACATGCAAAATAGCTTAAAAAAAATTCTCTTTAACCCCATACTAATATATACATACATAGAACTCTTAGTGAAAATTCAAGAGTTTAAAAATAAGAAATATTCATTTTATACAATGTACGACATTTAGAAAAACATAGATAAGGATACAAAATATTTCAAAAAGTTTTCAAAACTGCTGGGATATATATTGATGGCTGGGAAATAAAAAGATTCACGTACATACATATAAGATCATTTACAAAACTATAGAGAAAAATTTTTATACACTTATAAAATTTCATTTTATACAATTTACAAGACAGTTAGAGAAATATAGGTAATGAATATATACAAATTGTTGAAAAAGTTTTTTCAAAACTGCCGGTGTTGGCTAGGAAATAGAAAAGCATTAGAGTATATACATATACATCATGTCAAAAACTAGAGAGAAAATTTATATACAAAAAGGTAAGAAAATTTATCGTACTAATCACTGCAGGTGATGGCTAAAACAGAAAACATTTAAGTACATACATATAGATCATTCAGAAAACGAAAGGGGGGAAAATTTATATACAAATGTTCAAAAAGGTTTTTTACCAAAAACTGTCGGTGTTGGCTAGGAATAAAAAAAATATTAACGTACATATATGCATATATTATATACAAAAAAAAAATTTATGACATGTAAATGATACATGAAATTTCCGAAATTGAAAGTTCATGCTCCAAGTTTAAATTTAGATTTGCGAAATTTTAAAAAGTTCATTTCTTTTAGCTCATGTTTGAAGGTCCAAATGGCTTTAATACATGTCCTAGATTTTATAACTGTTCTGATAGAAATGCACTTTACAATGAAAAAAATATAGAACCCTAGCACCTGACAGATTGATTCCTTGATATCAGCAAAATCAGAGATGCGGGTCAGACTATCCTGTGGAGTTGCTGTTGAACTTTCAGCGCTGGTAGCTTGTAGAGCGGAGTCCGGCATCGGAGAGGCACTTTTCTGGGACGGACTCGAGCCCGGTACCTTGTCACTGTCTACAGTAACTTGAAAAGGTTCCGCTTGCTCTCTACTCGTTGAGATCGAGGTCCTGGAGGGCTTACAAGCTTTCAAACCTTTCACTTCACTAGTGGAAAGCGCAACATTTTGGTTTACTTTAAGCGGCATATCATTTAAACTAGCGACCCAGTTATCCGACTTTTTTGTTCGATTTACGACTTTATCATTGAATTTATGCACTGGATGCGCCGAACTAGAGTTAGCTAACGCTGCATTTTGAACTGTACTGCTTTCATTTACATTAACTAGTAGATTTTCTTCAAAATTAGTTACGAGATCTTTAGAAGCACAGTGGATAAACTTTTTACTTTCCTTTACCACAGTTTCTGTGAAAATAACAGAATCGATCAACTTGACTGTTTTGGAACTTAAATTATCAGGAGATGAATTTAAGTCACTAGAAAAGGTAGCCGCAACATTTATTGATTTGTCACTGTCGGTCCGTTTAACGTTTTCAGCGGCCGCAGTTATTTTAATTGCATTACTTTCAATTTCTGTTACCCGAGCTTCAGTTACATTTGATATTTCGGCTTGAACCGATTCAGCATTTAAATGCGAATGAGGGATATATGAGGCTTGAACAGTAGAATTTAGCTGAACATTCGTTTCATTTAAAGAAAGGGATTGACTTACACAATTGGGTTCAATCGTATTTTCCTTTTCAACCGCCGTCGCTACGCTAGATATTTTATCGGATTTTTTATCCGTATCTAAAGGCTGAAAAACAGACTTAGATTGGTCTGTATCGCTGTTTGCAAGCGAAGTTTAATCATTTGGTTTAACTTGTGTTTGACTTTTGTCACAAGGATTAACGTTTTTGTCGTCAGTTTTAGGTGGATTTAAATTAGTAGAGCTTTCTTCTTGTGACTCAATAGCTTGTTGTGGTTTTTCCACTGGTTTTATTACCGCTTCCCACTGACGCTCGTGAGGGGGGAGGGAGCGGTCATGTTCCAATCTTAGTCTGTCATACCGAGTGGCAAAGAGGTCGATTACTCTGCTTTTTAGATCCTGATAAGTTGGATTTGGTCCAAGTGAATGGCAGGCTATTAACTTATGCCACTGTCTCGGTTCTCCTTTTAAGGAAAATGCTAACCAAGCATATTTTTTGGATAGATCAATGTTATAAAAGTTAAAAAAATATTCAAGCTCCTCAAAAAATTGAAGCACGCTATTAGTGTCGTCAAAAAATACTTGCTCGGGGGGGGGGGGGGGTCGACTTTATTTGGGCGCCAGTGTGACGAACGATTTCGTCGCCGTCATGCTCATTTAACTTTAAGTTGAAGCTGAAACTTACTTAATTACTTAATAAATTCATGAAGAAATGACAAAGTCAGATTTAATAAAATAAATGAGCTTTTATTTGAGCTTAATAGAAAAAGGTGGGCGTTGGACTTTAATTATATTTAATATCTTTATAAGTTTAAATGGGCAGCCTTCACAAATATTCTAACTTTAAGTAATTAACCACCAATTAATTCCAACTACTTCGTTTAACTTCATTCACTTTTACTGCTGCTACTACTCTTTCGTACACGGGAGGATTCCCTTACCACGGTACTACTCGACAAACATCATCTAATACACTACTCTAAGCAGCTAACTCAACAGCCTACCTTCTAATCGGCTACCTCCCTCTAGCTAACTAACTACCATCCTCTCTCTCTCCAACTAACCCCTTTTACTCTCCTTCCAACTAACACCCAAAAGCAATCTTCCTTCTCCTTTTATATCAATCACTTTCAAAAATACTTTATAAAATTAACATATCGCAGATTACAATTTCATTTTAGGATGAGAACTAACTCTATTACTCTACTGAATCCTAAATTCTTCGTATTCATGTGTTACTCTTAAAGTGTGAATTTTAATTTTAGCATTACGCTAATATACTAGTACCTCACAAGCTATATGTATACAAATGATATTAACATGTATATTTGTAATCCGTGAAATTCGATATTTCGAAGAAAAAAAAAATCATTGAAACAGAATTTTATTATACCTGATACACTATTTGCATAAATTTGATTTAGTTTCAGTATTTGTTTACTAACTTAAGTAAAACAACGTGATGAAAAAAAAAAGAAAGAAAGAAAGAAATACAAAAGACTAATAGTACGTTTTCTTTATTAAATTAAAAATAAAATTTTTCTTACTAAAAATCATTGGAATAAAAAGAAGTTTTTCAACAATGATTTAATTACACTTTCCATTTAAAAGTAAATTGAATTGCAATTTGTTATTTTCATTTTTTATAAATAATTTGTTGCTTAAAATTGAATTAAACTCGTTTTATTATTTGATTAATGTGAAAAATAACAGCGACAATTGAGAAAGAGATTTTTCCTATTTGATATTTTATTAAATTATTTTTCAAATGAGCTAAAAAATTAATAATAATATAAAAACAGGATTTTTGATATCTCTAGCTATTTTACTTTCCATTTCCTTCAAGTCAAAAAATCACAATTAAATAAATGTAAGAAACTATAAAATTATAACATAAACAGATATTTTACAACATTCCTTGGAACATAAAATTCAGGAAAATTTAATAATGCAAAATTTTTAAGAAATGTGTACTTCCTAAATGGCAAAACTTTGATTTGATAATTTGGAGTGATATTTTTTTTTTATTTTTTTTTTTATTTTTTTTTTTTGTGTGTGTGTGTGTGTGCGTGTGTGTGTGTTTGTGTGTGTGGTGAAACTAAAAGTGAAATTAGTTTTTCTGTACCGTGAATATATTTTTATCAAAACAGGATCTCTCTCAACACAATTTTTCTGTGATACTTCCACCAATATAATTATATGGTAACTTTTATGGTATATTTCCATGACTAATCATGGAAATATGCTAGAAACTACCAAAAATGCAGAAATTGTGTCGATAGATACCCAGCATTGGCAAAAATCTTTACGTGAAAGAGAAAAACTGCTTTCATTTTCGGTTTCAGCGCGCCAAAAACTATACGTATTCGTTAAAATCTATTAGCCCGTTACCCATACAGCACAGAATGTTTCAGTTTTGTTGCAAAAAGCTTGCAATCTTTCAAAAACGTAACACATTTAAGTGTGCTCTCTGATACCTTTCTGAAACATTCGCCCTTTTTGATTTTCTATCTGTTAAGTGATTGTAACGTTTCTGTTACGTATCTGATTTTTTGTTACGATCGCAGACATTTCTATGTTTTTGAAACTAATCGGAAAGCAATTTGAACTTTTTAAACGTTTTTGAAATGTTTATAATGTTTCATTGTTATATGATTGTTATGTTTCTGGAACATTTTGTGCTGTTAGGGTAGTAGTCGCTAGTTGGCCGATTTGCCGCCCATCCCTTCAGTTTTTATTCAACAGCGCCCAAAAAGTTTTAGAAGTGGCATTTGGTATACATAAAAGGCGAATCGACTCGAATAATCGTCGATTATGTATATAAAATGCCACTTTTAAGAAGTTTTAGTGGCTGTTGAATAATTGCTGAAGAAATGGGCGGCGAATCGACCAACTAGCGATTACTAACGGGTTAAATCAGATTTCGATAAAATCATTTTTGCATACTTGTGTATTGGTAGATCAAACATATGATCACTTTTCTCAACATAATTGAATAGTAGTAAGAGTTTCACACATTGTTGAAATAAACAAACAAACAAAAAAAAAAAAAAACAAAGAAAGAAAGGAAGAAAAGAAAAAAGAAATTATTGAGCCTGCCATCAATCGGTAAGTTGTTGCCATAATAAAACATTTTTTCGTATAGCTATAATAGCAACACCATAGAGTGGTTACGAACACAAATACGATCATTCAAGAGTTTGAAAAATGCCTTTCATCCTTGGAGGAATGATTCAGAGGAGATGACATGCCGGATAAACATAAATTTAAAATCGTAACCGCAGTTACACAAGACAGTCTGCATCCTTATTGTAAAATTTTGTAATATGGATCATTCGAGATGATAGTCATTGTAACTGTAGGTATCAAAGCTATCAAACACATAAAATAACTCAGAACTAGCCAATGATTTGGTAGACGTAAAATGGCTCCTGCGGTAAACATGACAGCTATTGAGGCCGCCATCTTGATTAGACAACAGTTAACTTTATGTACCCTTCATGCTTATATGCCGTATCAGCATGATCGCCATATCCTCTTATATCATTCCTCTAAGGGTATTGTCGCTACCGCGTCAGCCATCTTGAGTAGACAACACTTTACTTCATTTTCCCTTCTGGATGATACGGTGTATGCCAAGACCTCTTATATCATTCCTCCAAGGATATTGTTGCTATTGCGTCAGCCATCTTGAGTAGACAACACTTTACTTCATTTTCCCTTCTTGATGGCACGGTGTATGTCAACACCTCTTATATCATTCCTCCAAGGGTAAGGCTCCTATATATACGAGCTGGCGCATCCGACATTTTTTTGCCTTAGGGTTGCCGCATGTACCCAGCGTGATAAACAAACGGCAGCCATTGTTTCTACCGTCTTGCTCGTAATTTTAGTGAAATAAACTACAATATGGGAGGTTGTTCAGCGATAAACTGCTGTAAACACTCCAGAAAAGGATACAAAATGTCTAGGTTTCCTTCGGATAATGCATAAAGGAGAAAATGGGCAGTAAATTGTCGTTCAGATTCTTGGATCCCGGGACCTAATGCACAGCTTTGCATTGTAAGTTTTATTGTTATTCAATTATACTTTTCTTTGCATTTCTGACATTTATAAAGTAAAAAATGTAAAAAAAAAGTATTATTTAAATCTAAATATGTATTTTAATAACCATAAATTATTTTAAGAAACGCTTTTTTACTGTGTGTTTGTAGAGTCTTGGCGACGTTTTTTTGATTCGCCAAAGTTGTCTTGTTTCTGTGTCCTGATAGTATCAATTAGGTCGTTGCAAAAGTTCGTGCGGATGCGGATCATTTTATTGCCTCCAAAGACGAGAGCTTCTATCGCCGTAATATACATTTGTTACCCGAAAAATGGGCACAGGTTGTAGAAAGTAATGGAGAGTATTTTGATTAAAAATTGTCATTTGATTTGATGTATTTTTATGAAATGAAGCAATAAAAAACCGCACGAATTTATGCAAACACCTAATATATTTTTTTTTAATTGGACTTTTGATTAATTAATTAATTATTTTGTTCTATTTTTAGATTTCTTTTTCTTGAGATATTTATTTCATATTGCAATTTATGTCCAAGGAAAAAAAATTAAAAAATTTTTCTTTTTTTTCTTTTTTTTTTTTTTTTAACTTAAAAAAAAAATGCATTAAATTGAAATAAACGTCTCTTTATTAATATTACATATACATCATGTAACTGTACATAAATTCATATTAATAATGACTGTTAACTTAATTCCTTTAAAACTGCAACTTATTTTTTTTTTTAAGTTTTGTTATGAAAGCGATATAAAACAGTAGTATGAAAAAAAAAAAAAAAAAAAAAAATCAGTTATTTGTTTTTAAGTTATGCTGATAACAAATATGCATACACATCACGGAGTAATATTAATAGGAGTTGAAGGTCCAATGGGAGAAAGCTACGAAACTGTGATCTAAATTTTTGGTAATTATTGAGGGCGCCACTTGTCATTCCTCCCTACTTCGGCGCGGATATACTGTTGTTTTCAATAGAATTTTGCTGAAGTACATTTAAAATTATTTATTTTAAGCAATTTAATTTCTTTGTAAGTTCTTAAAACTGCATAATTCAGATGTTTCAAATAAATGCTTCGTTCCTAGTTGTAAAACAGGCTATGATAGTGATAAGAAAAACAAAAAAAAGCCCTTGGAGAAAAATAAAGTCCGAGTTCGTGTTTTCTGCACCTAAAGTAAGTTTATTTTTTTTCTTTACAAAATTTCATCCATTCTCCTTCCTCCCAATTGTCTGTTTTAGCTAGTTTCGGTTCATAAGAATCGTCATTTTTTAAAAGCTTTCTTTCAAAGCAAAATTAGTATAAAATGGCTCTTAAAAAAACATGTTGGTTAGAATACTCTATTTAATGAAATTTGCTTTCAATCGAAATTTTTTCAGCTTGATATTATTTTTAAAAAAATAATTAAAACGAGACATTTCCCCATTGAATAACATTGCGGAAGCTGGAGAGAAGGAAGGATTGCACGCTGGCGCCATCTGTAAACATTAGAAAACAACATCACAAAATTTCAGCGTTACCTTCTTCTCCTGTCTTTTTACTCCGTGATACACATCAACCGCTAAAAATGGGACTTTCGTTACCAGGGCAACTCAAATCGTGTTATTATACTTAAAAAAAAAAAAAAAAAAAAAACCATAAGTAAATAAATAAAAATGAAAATAGAACTTTAAAGAATTCTATGTTTACAGTATGGGCATGAAAAATTAATTTACCTTGCTGAGCAGTTCGCTTACATAGTTAATGTAGCAAAGTACTTCCATAAATTATATTCAATAGAACGTTTAGCTCAATTTTGGGTAGCCCTGTATATTGTCTATGAACAAGATAATAAGAACTATAAACAATATTGTGTATTTATATTTAGTTTTATGTGAAAAACATCTAACACAAAACAAATTACAATTCTAGCAATTTCCAGGTATAACCCCAATATATCCAAATACTTTTGGTAGCCCTGTAAACGAATGATGAAGCATTTCCATATCACACTCAACAAAAAACATGGTTTTATGCATGTTTTTTCTATTTTTATTTATTTATTTATTCATTTCGTTTTGTTTAAGACAGCCTAGAGATGTTACACTGTGCTTTAGAGGTCTGTTTGAGGCCCGGCCCAGTACGAAATCGAAAAATCCGGGCCGTTTATTTTTACCAGTGTACGGTCTGACCCGGACCGGACAAAAAACGATAAAATCTGGCCCGACCCGGCCCGATTCATAAATATGTAAAATAACAAAAAAAAAAAAAAAAAATCATGCTTTTTTATGAAAAATAATTTTATTATGTGTTTTGTAGAGGTTTTATATAGCTAAGCAATAGAATGTTCTTTAACACAACTGTTCAATACCTACAAGATAATTATAAAAAACAGAAGTTCATTATTACAGACATACAGAAGGCAAAAAGACTGACAGAAAGTCAAATAAAAAATATTAGCATTCATCAAAAAATATAGGAAGGTGTTTAAAATGATTAATACTGCTAAAAATACACTTTCATCATTTCCTCTTATATACTGTAATGTATCCGAATCTTTCATGCGATCCAGTAAACAAAACTTTAATGCTAATCTAACCATGTTCAATTAAAAAGGTGCTTTTGCACATGCTAAAAATGATGATACTTTTACCCATTGACCTGGAGAAAAGAAAAAGGACCCTTAGAGAAAAAGTTAAAGCGGAATGATTTTTATAGCCTTCATCGCTTCATACCACCTAAACTCTACAGACTATAGGACATAAAGTAACATACACAGTAAGGGCACATAGTAACGTATTTAATTTCTTTTGTTTGTACATGTGCCAAACTAGTAGTGGCAAACATTCTATTTTGAATAGGAAACCATCTAATATTACTTTAAATAAAATATATTAATTTCGAGACATGCTAAAAATATTTGCAGAAAATCAGATCGCGAACAGACTGATAGACAATTAAATTGAAGTTACAGACATTAAAAAAAAAATATATATATATATATATGTATATATATATATATATGTGTGTGTGTGTGTGTGATATACCAGTCTGTAAAATTATGTAAAATAAATGACTGAAGATTTTATCATTTTCCTTTTTCGTTGATTAACGAGGAAGCTAGAAAAAGATTCGGGCCGAAATGGCCCATAAAAAATTTCCTCATGGCCCGGCCCGAGTATACATAAAAAAAAAAAAAAGAATCCGAGCCCGGCCCGGCCCAACAGCAAATTAAAAATTTCGGCCCGAACTCGGCCCATTAATCTGACCCGTACAGACCTCTAATGTGCTTATCAGAAATTACTCCATAGACGTAATGTATTGGAATTCTCTAGGATGTTTCTCTACACGAACTATTTCCTTGATCTCAACGAAAAGTATAAATGTGTCAGCACTATATGATAGACATTGAGAATACCGATTTTAGACTTTCTGCTACTACTTGTTCTTCACACAGACTAACCGCTAAAAACATTATTTTCGGATTCAGGAGACTTTAAAACGTGTAAATGTGACAAAAACTTAATTTTAAAAATTTAACTTAAAAATAATACTTTCTCCATCATATATATACGAGGAAGAGAAAAGAAAATTAATTAAAAAAAAAAAAAAAAACTTTCCAATTTTAATTGGTACGCTTCCCCCCCCCCCCTTCAAATGTTATGAATTATTTAAGAAACAGAAACAGATTACTTGTGTTGCTTATCATTTTTGGCCGATTTTATTTTTAGATGAAAATTTCTTAAAACCGCCAGTGAAGCGATAAAATCGCCTAGCGGAAATGCTGTCCTCTTACGAGGCAAAAAAATGGCGGTGATGCGCCGGCCTATTATTTATTTAAGGGGCTCTATCCAAGGGTATTGTTGCTATTGCGTCAGCCATCTTAATTAGACAACCCTTTACTTCATTTTCCCATCTTGCTAATACGGTGTATGCCAACACCACTTATATCATTCCTCCAAGGGTAGAGCCCCTAAATAAAATAATAGGCCGGCGCATCACCGCCATTTTTTTGCCTCCGAAGAGGACAGCATTCCCGCTTGGAGTCCTTATCGCTTCCCTAGTAATTTTAAGAAATCTTGATCTGAAGCTAATCCGGTCAAGAAAAGAGCAATAAGCAACAATAATATTCCTAAAAACACATTTTTTTTCACAGTACATTCTCAGGATGTCATTTTATTCTGAGGATATCCTGTGGATGTACGATGTGTTGTTAGGGCGGTTGCTGTTTCTTTTACAAAATGTCGCCAAAACTCAAATACACAGTAATAGAAGGTCTGTGAACACTTTATATTCACTTCTTGAATGATTATAGCAGTTTATCGCTAAAGAAACTTCCATGTCATAGTTTACTTAGCTGAAATTATGAAATATAATAAAATAAGTTACTCTAAAGTAACGTAAGACGATAAAAAAAATGTTTCTGGTTTGTTTATCAGAGAAACGCGCTGGGTACATGTGGCAACACTAAGGCAACAAAATGCCTGATGCGAAAGCTCGTATATTTAGGAGCCTTATCCAAGGGTATTGTTGCTATTGAGTCGGCCATCTGGAGTAGACAACACTTCATTTGCTCTTCTTGCTGATACATTGAATGCAACACCTGTTATATTATTCCTCCAAGGGTATTGTTGCTATTGCGTCAGCCATATTGAGTTGGCAATATTACAACGTTATTACAACGATAAATGTAAATAAATATATTGTATCTGAAGAAAACATCAGTTTGTATTTACTGCTTCATAAATAAGATACAAATATCTCTTACAAGTTATTAATTTATGCACTACATACTAATAAATATTTGTACACTTTCGAATTTAGGCATTTTGCTAAATATCTAGAAAAAGTTCTTTAGGAATCATCTTGAAACTTTGGTAGTGTAAAGACCTCATATTTTCAGCAAAAGTTGTGTGCTGAAAAAAGAAAGGGGACCAGTAAAAAATTAAACAATTACCAAAAAGTTTTGGATCACCCTGCAAAAATTAATGTTTTAAATGTGTTTTGGCTGTAGTGTGTGATTAAGAAGATTTTTCGCATTATCTGTATAAAAAAAAAAAGTTTATGAGACTACCACACATATTCATGGAGGTATAACAGTTTTTTTTAAAAACTGCAAAAAGATTTTCCACTTTTTTAATTATAACACGCAGGGCATTAGACACAGTGCAAAGCCATTTTTAAGGAAAATGGCATACTAAGTTAGACACAGCATACAGCAATCAGAATGCAAAAATGTTAATATCTTACGTAATACGGGCTCCTTTAGTAAATAATCTTTAACTACGCATGCGCAAGCTTTATAAAAATTTAAGCCAAAGGTATTGAGTAAATTATATGAAAACCTCAAACAAATATAATGTAAATTCAAAACTTTACAAGAGATAGAATGAACAGAATTCATGTTCTTCTCGAAAAGAAGAAAGATAATAGGGGGTTTTATCAATCTTTACTTACAATCAGCGAAAACACTGTATTACCATTGGGCATTAATTGAATCAAGATAGGAATGTGAGTAAAACCCTTTATAGTTTAGCTTTAATTTTGTGAGAACTGAAACTCTGTTCATTCTATCTCACGTAACGTTTTGAATTTACTTGATATGTGTTTGGGGTTTTCATATAAGTTGCTCAACACCTTCGGCTGTTAAATTATGCAAATAAAATTTTTATAAAGCTTGCGCATGCGTAGTTCAAAATTATTTAGTAAACGGGCTCGTATTTTGTAAGATATTTAACACTTTTGCATTCTGATTGCCGTATGCTGTGTCTAATTTAGTATGCCATATTTCCTAAAAATGACTTTGCACTGGGTCTGATACTCTACGTGTTATAATTTAAAAAGTAGAAGTTGTTTTTGAAATTTTTTAAAGAAACCGTTTTGTCTCCATGAATGTATGTGGGAGCCTCAAAAATGTTTATACAAATAATGAGTAAAATCTTCTTAATCACGTGCTACATCCAAAACGCATTTAAACTATTACTTTTTTGAGGGTGATCCAAAACATTTTGAATTTTTTCAATTTTTTACTGGTCCCCTTCTCCTTTTCAGGACACAACTTTTGCTGAAAGATATGAGGTATAACATGTTATTTACTCTACCAAAGTTCCAAGATGATTCTTATAGAGATTTTCTAGATATGACAAAATGCCTAAATTCGAAAGTGCCCAAATACTTATTGGTAGATAGTGCAAAAGCACTCTATGAAAAGGATACTCAAATTTCACGAAATTTTCTTTAATTTTCACGAAACGGTTTCCAGGGAAATACTTGGAGCGAATATTTCGTCAAAATGAGAAAATTACTTTCGTCACTTGTTTGAACATACGAATTTCGTCAAAAGTAAAGATACATTTTTTCATCCTTGTTTCGTGATACAGAATAGAATACAAATTAGAGAATTATAAAATTACCTGCAAGTTCGTTGCTTTAGACATTAAATCACAATTATATTTAATGAAAATATGAATAAAACAGAGCAAAAAAAATAAAAGTCATTTGGACATTTATTTGATAGCTTTGAGACCTATAGTTACAGTGACTTATGTCTCTATTGATATATATTTTTACAGAAATTCACAGAAACAAGCGAACACAATATTTTGTAGACATAGGACATCAGAAACCTCCATGCCCGCACCGGGATTCGAAACCGAGACCTGGGAATCCAGAGGGCAGCGCCCTACCGAGCGAACCACCAGGCCGGCAAATAAAAGTCATTGTAACGTAAAGTCGAAACAACACAGGGAAAAAAAACAATATGGCAGTAATGAAAGCTAACACATGCTATTGTGAGTAAACAGTTTCGTCAAATATTTGAGAGTTCACGTTTCATCAAAAATCCCGTGATCGTTTGACGAAATGGTTGTCAAAAACAACGAAATTAAGCCCAAGGATGTCTGAATCGTCAGAATTGAGTATATTATTTCTGAGAGTGAGGCTTTAAGCTTTATCATCTGCCTGATTTTTGCCGTCTATCCTTTGAATATTTTCTTTGTATTGTACACTGGAATAGCTTGGCAACTGAAAACTACTTTCATTTCTTCAACCAAGAAGTCAAATCTTTCTCTTCATTTCAACATATTTTAAATGCGTACACTGAGTTATGCAACCTAATTCTCGAAACGAATGACATATTTCAACTAAATGATTTTTTTTGCAATTTTTTACATATCGTTTTTTTACATTTTGCCATAAAAAAGCTGATGATGTCCTGGATGGGATGCTTCCTTAATATTTTAACACTGTTGTCCCTTTGCATTTTCTTTTTACAAATATTTTTGATTATGCACATTATGAATGGAATTATAATCGAGAATAAAGCTTTGCACTACTTAATTCTACATTCGACCCCGAATCTTATTCGGTATCTACGAAACTTTTCTGAGTAATAGAGACACAATAAGACATTCGATTGTCTACTGGGAATATAGCCATTATAAAAAGTAGCTTTTTATATACTCCTGCCAGAATAATTCTTGCATACGCCTTGCTAGTTAAATATTTATAAGAATAAATTGGCATAACATATGACACATACGCCATTTCTTTCCTTACACGCAGCAGATCTTGTATAGAGAATTTTACTGTATTCGGAAACAACTGTTTTATATCATTTAATACCAAATTTGCAGGAAATCTTGTTCGATATATGAAATCTGTTAGAACACATTATTGAAAGGATTTTCAAAAGCAATTTTTTTTATAAAATGCAACGCCAAACTAGTATGTTGCAGCCGCCATAAGACTTTCTTCTATATTTTCTTATACAAATTCACTAAGTGCAAAAAAATTATTAACACTATTATTTATTAAAATTATCTAACATGATGAATGCAAATGATTTTCATCTTAGAGAAAACTAACACTAAATATCCAAAGAAAGATAGTTTTATTATTTATAAATAAGATCTTAAAAATTGCGTTTTAATAATGAACAATGGTTATTTAACATATCAAGTTTTGTACATTCGTGTGCATAGAAGTTGTTGCCTTACTGTTATCGAGAAAATTTTCCGGTATAGCAGCGCCAACTATTGGTCTATAAACCTCCAAACTGAATCTACATAATGTCTCAACATGACCTCCTTACATATCAAGTTTTGTTTCATGATACGCAGTAGAACATAAGAAACAGTCTTCCCTTAAATTACAGAAATCGCTATGTAGCACCTGTTGAACGGTTAACACCAAAAGTTGATAGGCACCAACTTAGGTCAAGGTGGATCTACATATAAATTTATATGCAATTCTGTGCAGTAGTTCCTGAGATACAGCCTTCCCTTAAATTACGGAAACAGGTGTATAGCAGCGCCACCTGTTGTGCCGATAAACATTCAAATTCAATCAGCTTTATGTCTCATAACGGCCTTCTCACATATCAAGTTTTGTTTGAAATTTATGCAATAAAACCTGAGATATAGACTCCCCTTAAATTGAGGGCATCACTGTATAGCAGCACCACCTGTTGAGCAGTTGACCACCTGTTGAGCTGTGTATAGCAGCGCCACCTGTTGTGCCGATAAACATTCAAATTCAATCAGCTTTATGTCTCATAACGGCCTTCTCACATATCAAGTTTTGTTTGAAATTTATGCAATAAAACCTGAGATATAGACTCCCCTTAAATTGAGGGCATCACTGTATAGCAGCACCACCTGTTGAGCAGTTGACACCAAAAGTTGATAGGCACTAATTTAGATCAAGGTATATCTACATATAAATTTATATACAATTCTGAGAAGCAATTCCGGAGGTACAATCACCACAAAATTTTTGCATACACACACAGAGAGCAAGACATACAGACAGACATTTTCTAAAAATGGTCAAATCGTGTTCTAGACCTCTCAAAACGTGTAAATCCGCCGAAAACTGGAAATCTAAATTTTTTACGAATACAATACTTTCTTCTATTGAATATAGAAGAAAGTAAAAACGTAAATTCAACTGTACTTAACGATAAAGACATAACGATTGGACTCTCTATTAAAAATTTAACTTTTGTTATAAAACGGATTTATTGTTGACTCATTCTGCCATCACCCCTCCACTTTTTGTCAAATAAATTTTTCGATTAGCTATTTCAACATGTAATGATTGTTGTTTGTTTGTATATTTTATAGTATTATTTTACAAAGGTTTATTTAAAAAAAAAAATATTATAATATTTTACAATCATTTACAATTTAATAAAAAAGTTCTTTTAAAATATTATTATTATTATTATTTTTTTTTAAATTTGATGGCTATCTTAAATATTTAAAACATTTTAAATATCTTTCCCTCTCCTCTCTCTCTCTCTCTATATATATATATATATAAATGAATTACATGCCTATCATACACTATTCGGTACATTTTATGTTTTATTATCAAAATATTAATGTCACTCCTCATCTTTAGATAACATGCGCGAATATTTTTAGCAACAAAAATTTCGCATTTTTTTATGCACTTTAAAACTGAGAAAGCTTTTATTTTCCTGTTAGCAAAATTTAAAAGCTAGTTATTATAAAATAAGAGCAAAAAGTTTTTTTTTTCTTCTAACTAAAGTTCATTCATTCTTTTTTGAAAGTTTTAATAATGCTTTTAAAAGCAGAAAATAGACATATGACTTGGATTCTTTTGTTATTTCATATTTTTTTATAGACAGTATTTCCTACTTTTACAGAAGAAAATGTTCTTTTAACTGTTTTTTATTTCTTTTTCTTTTTCTATTTAAAGATAATAGTTAAGAATGCGCTTTTAGTCGGAGGAAAATATTTTAGGGACATATTTTTTAAACAATGGAGTCTCAAAATTATATTTACTTTTTTTAATGACAGTGATTATATAAAGGTATCCCCCCCCCCCTACGCACACCTATCAATGTAATATTTTATTTCTTTGATTACTGGAAAAAAAATCATTAGTGAATAAAAATTTTTTTTAACTATTCATTATTTCAATTGTCGTTTTGAAAAATGCTTTTATCTTACGAAAAATAGTTAAAAATTAAATTAAATTTGAAATAAATAAAATGTAAAATATAACACTGGTCAACTAAATTTTGTTTACATTTATTTATCTCGCTTATAACTAGATTCGAAATTTATACCTTATCATAATTTGTTGTGATATGTGGGTATCAGTTTATTTCCTTTTGTTACACACCTATAATGGTGGGCCTTTTTCATGCTAATTTTCATACATTACTGGACAGTGAACCGTGAACTCGAGTCCTATCTAGTTCTAACAATGGTTTAAATACTTCATTCACTGGCTGCCATTATCCTATTTCGAAAATTTTTCATTATATTATATTGCTAAGTAACTTTGTCGATGCCAAATTATTAACTTTCATTTTTTTTTTTTTTTTTTTTTTTTTTTGTGTGTGTTTATTCCTTTATTATATACTATTTCTCATTCACTTCTATGTTGTGATCGTTCATTTGTCTAATTTAATATTTTATTATATAATTATCGATAATATTGTTTGTTACAATTTCCAAACTATGTCAGATGAATTTACGTACTAGAATCCAAGTATGACCCTGCTGCACTGCAAAAAAAAAAAAAAAAAAAAATAAATAAATAAATAAAAATAAAATAAAATAAAATAATATATATAAATATATAAATATATAAATATATAACGTTAAAATATTAATCTCTATATCTGTTTTATGAAGTTATTAAGAATTCTGATTTACGAAAATTTTCTGTCCAGCTATTGAACAAAACTATGTAGCAAGTAAAATAATTCTGACTCACCCGCCTCCAACTAAGCTACGGTACCAGAGTTTGCAGGAAAGTTAATAACGTTTATGTTTAGGATTGCTATGGTATCATCTTAAGAAAGTCTTTCCTTCAGAACTTTTTTTTTTTTTTTTTTTTTTTGAGATCTTTCTTTGAGAATCCTTCGTTGAAAACATCTTATTTTGAGAATAATTCGACCTTTACTGGTAATTATAGTGTAACCACGTTTCCAAAAACTAGCAGGGCGAACGAGTCCAAAAGCTTGGAGGGGTGCTAAATTGACCGTCATGTTTGGAATTGGAAAACATCCAACCAATCGGTGCTCTGAATCGCTTATTTTCACTGAATCAGATGACTATCCCTCCACCCCCTATTTTAACAATGGATTCGATGAGTCAACACTTGGCCAGACACTTCTATGGTGTCAGGAAATGTAGTCGGAGAATGCATACAAATTGCATGATACTCTGATTAAAGCAAGTACAAGGTAAGTGGTACAATGTAATACTAAAGAAAGTATTTTTACAGCAGTGTGAACTGCTTGAAGTGGTTGGTCGGCAAAGTAAAACCAACAGCAAAATAATATAAATACGCTGAGAAAATAAAAAATACCACACTCATCTAGAACGAATAAGTATTCGTTTTCTGAATAACTAAACTAGAAATATTGATTTCTGAGATTTTCGCATAAGGTAAGGCTGAAATGTAAGCTGAATAGTCGAAATGGTCGAGAATTTCTAGTCTATACGTTTCTCGATGGTGAAACAATATTATGAATCCTCAGTACTGCTAGAAATTCTTGCTTCCTTTCCTAGAATTGCGTCATTAACTCGAATAATAGTTGCTGAAACTCGCGTGTTGTGTTTGCAGTTATTTGCAGAGATTTTTAAAAAAGTTTCACCTCAATAATATAGGTAAACTCTCTAGAATTCTAATAGGGGGTTCTAGAACTTGATTGTAAAGAGGGGTACGATTGAAAAAGGATGACATGGAAATATTTTTATACTGGAGCCACAATTTAATTCCTAGATTTCAATCACATTAATTTCTCCCAGTGTAGATGAGTTAAAATATTTCCCCAAACGCAACATTTGAATTGTAAGGTAGTTTTCAGAAAATTTTAAAGTACGAAATTATATGTAATCTCTTAATTATGAAATGTAATTTTGTTTTACCTATTTTTTCTAACATATTTTCGTTAAGAAATAACAATTTGTAGATGACGCTTGTAGCCTAACATTTGACAAAAACGCATTCCCTATAGACTTTGCACTGTTTTGTTGAAAAAACTTAACTACGGTAATCAGGAAGCCTCAAAACGTGTAAATATACAAAAATAAGCGATGAATATTTAGCTTAAAACATGCATTATTTACCATTTCTCTATGAGGAATTTATTTCAATTCCGAAACAGCTTTCCTGGAAATGGTAAAATATTATTAGTAAAGCACATCCACTAACAACAAATAACTAGTGTGTTGTGGCCACAACACGACTTTCTGCTATATTTCCCCATACAAATTCACTCACAAGGGAAGTGTGAATTAGTAAAATCGCTATTGAAACCAAACCAACCTTAAATTAAAGAGCATGGTCGAAAAGATTGGGTACCGTACAAATTTGCTGCAACAACTCCCATGTGGGTAAGATATGCCCTCTATTAGTTGTAGTTATTTTTATAAAAGCCAACAAAACAGACAGCGTAGTGAGAACAGATGGTGCAGTGCTAGCGTGCTTGACTTCGGATACGGCGGTAGTGGGATCGAGTCCCCGCAAGGGCGTTTTGTATTTTATTTCAACTGAAATATTTATTTTTGACATTTTTAATTAAATTAAATCATTATTTTAAGAGAAAATATGAATTATATTAAAACAAATTTTTTTCTTTCTTTCTTTTTCTTTTCTTTTTTCTTTTTTTTCTTTTTTCTTTTTTTTTTTTTCAGCGCGGACAATTTAATATATATATATATATATATATATATATATATATATATATATATATATATTAATCTATTTATTTATTTATTTATTAAATTTAAAGAAATTAATAATTTAACGGGAAATACTTTTATATTATATTTAGGTAAGATTTGGTTAATGGTTACATTCAGATAAAATTTTGTTAATGATTGTTTTATATAAATTATTAATTACTATTTTTTAACGACGACATTAATAGCAAGAGTTAATCGTCTTCTCTCAATTGTATTATTTATTCAGGCAATTTTTTGCATGAAAAATCCTGAATGATGAACAGCTGTTGCTTAACTATTCGACGTCGCATTTAACTTTTATTTCAAATATTTCATTAAACAGCTGTCAAATTTAGTGGTGTCGGAAGAACTGACAATAATATTGAAGACAATGACACATTTTCTCAAAATGATTTTTACTAATTTATAATTAATTTACATCTAAAAAAATTCAAAATCTGGGTAAATATGAATTTTACAAATCAAGTAATCTCGACGAAAAGCCAAATATTTGACAAAATTTTAATGATGAACAATATTTGACGCTGAACAAAATTGAAATTCAAATAATTGTGATCAATCTTTTTATATTTCTTGTTCTAATTGTGAAAAATACTTATGGTTTCATGATTTTTCTACTTTTAATCATAATTGTTATAAATTAGAAACTATATTCCTAGCTTTAAACATAGTTTTCCATTTTATAAATAAAAAAATAAAAAATGCATTTCTTAAATTCATTCTCAATACTTTATTAATTGGATACTCTAAAAAAAAAAAAAAAAAAAAAAAAAAAAAAACTTCTTAATGTAATAAATATTTTCTCTTAAATTAATAATTTAATTTAATTAAAAACGTATAGAAAAATAAATCGAAAAAATTACAAAACGTCCTTGCGGGGACTCGATCCCACGACCTCCGCATCTTAAGTCAAGCACGCTAGCACTGCACCATCAGTTCACACTACACTGCGTGTTTTATAGAAATAACTAAAACTAATAGAGGGCATATCTCACCCCCATGGGTGTTGTTGCAGCAAATTTGTACGGTACCCAATGTTTTCGACCAAACTCTTTAATTTAAGGTTGGTTTGGTTTCAATAGCGATTTTACTAATTCACACTTCCCTTGTCAGTAAAAATAATTTATTAAAATTATTATTTAAAAAAAAAAAAATCTTCCATGATAATGCAGACGATTTCCATATTAGAGAAGTAGTATAACCCTAAATATCCCAAAAAAGATGAATTTATTCTGAAAATTCAAAAAAAAAAAAAAAAAAAAAAAAAAAATCGATAACATTATTTTATATTATGATCGATGGTACAGCCATTCATTTTAAAGGTATTGGCGAGCTCTTTTGAAAGATACCCGTCATGAAAGTTTACTCCCCTCGAGGGGGGACTTCCTCCACAGGTGGGGAGGCGAGGCTCCTACATACAAAAAAAAAAAAATCCCAGTTGACTATCTCTATTACAAAAAATATATATTCGTTTCATTTGGTTTAGTGCAGTCTATAGATATTAAACTCTTTCTTACCTGCAGTTTCCCCCATAGACGTAATGTATTTGAATACTTTTGATTGTCCCTGTACATGAACCATTTGCTTCATCTCAACGAAAAGCTAACTGTTAGCATCCCTATATGATACACATTTAGAATACCGAGTTTGGAATTTCCGCTGCTATTTGTTCTTGAGATATGCTGATAACAGACACACAGACAGACTGACATTTGCTTCTCTCTGATTAAGAATCGGCACTAATTTATTCTTCTTTGAGCTCACTGGTCAATCTTTCGAGACACGATTAAAGAATTATACAGATATATCTGTGAAATTTCGCCTACTGTTTTAATTTCTCCATATTGGACATGTTTATTATTCGTAGAAATTAAAACAACATTGCCAGATTGGAGATTAAATAACCCAAATAACATTTCAAGTGATGAAAGAAAGCTCTTCCACCCAATTTGTTAGTCCTACAATTACACCGTCCTCATATGGCGCTAGATGAAATGTATAAATTTGGATGTTGACTATGTTAGAGCCCCTAAATAAAACAATAGGCCGGCGCATCACCGCCATTTTTTTGCCTCCGAAGAGGACAGCATTCCCGCTTGGCGTGCTTATCGCTTCCCTAATGATTTTAAGAAATCTTGATCTGAAGCTAATCCGGTCAAGATAAGAGCAATAAGCGACAATAATATTCCTAAAAAACATATTTTCTTCACAGTACATTCTCAGGATGTCAATTTATTCTGAGGATATCCTATGGATGTACTGGGGTAAGATGTGTTGTTAGGGCGGTTTCTGTTTCTTTTATAAAATGTCGCCAAAACTCAAATAGACAGTAATAGAAGGTCTGTGAACACTATATTCACTTCTTGAATGATTACAGCAGTTAAACGCTAAACAAACTTCCATATCATAGTTTACTTACCTAAAATTATGAAATATAATAAAACAAGTTACTCTTATAACGTAAGACGATAAAAAAAAAAAAAAAAAAAAAAAAAAAATGTTTGTCGTTTGTTTATCAGAGAAACGCGCTGGGTACATGTGGAAACCCTAAAGCAACAAAATGCCTGATGCGCCAGCTCGTATATATAGGAGCCTTAGACTATGTAGGGAAGTCTCAAAGATAACAAATAGCAATTAAGTTTCTAACTCAACATTTTTAACCCCTTAACGCGCGGTGTCCTCGCTGCGAGGACGCAAAATTTAAGATCCAGCTGCAAAAATTCATCCCGGAAATTTTTTAGCAAAAATTTACGTTTATAACATATCAGAAAAGGCCGCTTTTTTTAACCTTAAAATTAAAAATTTCTTTTAGTTTAATTTAGTTCATGAATTCCGGTGACAGTATAATTTAAATGATCCGAATTGTCTTGCGCCGCAAAGGGTTAATAATAGTTAAAGTTTCACAATACTTACACGTGTTTCATCGAAATACATATTTAATTACGTTCAAAATTCCATAAAAACAAATTTAAAACTACTGATGTGTTCTTTTCCGGTGGGCAAAATCTTCATCCATTCTTGAATATACCGAATATGCAAATGGATCCAATGTTTTTTTTTTTTTTTTTTTTTTTTTTTGTAATTTCAATATATAACAGTAACGCCCGCTTCGCTGGTCCCTATTTTTAAATGAATCTCTATAATTACTGAATTCTCAAAATTGCATTAATTTTTATCACGTGAAAAAAAACAGAAAAAAAATCTTATTAGGAAAAATGTCGCACCGGGTTCTCACTGCCTTCGGAAAAAAATTCCCAAAATGCTCTAACTCTTATTTCTATTATTTTCCCCCTTCGCCCCCCCCCCTCCCGTCTATCCTAATAATTTTAAAAATTCGAAAATATCCGCAATCGATTTGTAGGTATCGAAAACCTCTATATACCAATTTTGAATGCTCTAACTCTATTCTATTTTTTTTGCCCCTCCGCCCCCCCCCCTTCCCGGCCTTCCTAATAACTTTATACTTTCGAAAATATCCCCATTCGACTTGCTGGCCTTTAAAACCTATCTGTTCCAATTTTGAACGGCCTAACTGTATTTCTATTTGTTTTTGCCCACCCCCCCCCCTCCCTTCCCGCCCCTTCTAATAATTTTACAAATTCGAAAATATCCGCAATCGATTTGTAAGTATCGAAAACCTCTATATACCAATTTTGAACGATCTAACTCTATTTTTTTTTTTGCCCCCCTCTCCCCTCCCCCCATCTCGCCCATCCTAATAACTTTACACTTTCGAAAATATCCTCATTCGACTTGCAGGCCTTTAAAACCTATCTGTACCAATTTTGAACGGCCTAATTGTATTTCTACTTGTTTTTGCCCATAGCCCCCCCCCCCATACTGCCCCCCCTTTCCAACCCCTTCTAATAATTTTACAAATTCGAAAATATCCGAAATCGATTTGTAAGTATCGAAAACCTCTATGTACCAATTTTGAACGATCTGACACTATTTTTATTTTTTTGCCCCCCTCCCAAAAAAAATCGGAAAAAATTAAAAAATGAGTTTTTGGAAATATTTTCAAGAAGACGCTTGGCGTTTTTTTTTTTTTTTTTTTACATCTTTGAGCTATTACTTTTACTCGAAAATCTGTATTTTTCTAAATTTGCCTCCAAAAATCATGTATACCCCCTTCTCCCGTTAAAAATCCAAAATTCCAAAATCGCAGGAAATGATTTTTTCGTATTCAAGTCTAGTCTCCCCATCTGCAATTTCTTCACTGTGAAGTAATTTGGAGCCGAGTTATACTTATAAATGTGGTTTTGCCTTATGCGCCTCCGAAAATCATTTATACCCCATTCCCCCCTTAAAAATCCAAAATTCCAAAATCGCAGAAAACGATTTTTTTTGTTTTCAAGTCTAGTCTCTCCCTCTGCAAATCCTTCACCGTGAAGCAATTTGGAGCCGTGTTGTGCTTATAAAAGTGGTATTTGCCTTCTGCACCTTCGAAAATCATTTTCAGCCCCTCTCCCCCCTTAAAAATCCAAAATTCCAAAATCGCAGAAAATGATTTTTTTGTACTTAAGTCTAGTCTCCCCATCTGCAATTTTTTCATCGTGAAGTAATTTGGAGCCGAGTTATGCTTATAAAGGTGTTTTTGCCTCCTGCACCTCCGAAAATCATTTTCACCCCTTTTCCACTTTAAAAATCCAAAAATCCAAAATCGCAGAAAATGATTTTTTTTGTATTCAAGTCTAGTCTCCCCATCTGCAATATCTTCCTCGTGAAGCAATTTGGAGCCGAGTTATGCTTATAAAGGTGTTTTTGTCTTCAGCAACTCCGAAAATCATTTTCACCCCCTTCCCCCCTTAAAAATCAAAAATTCCAAAATCGCAGAAAAAGATTTTTTCGTATTCAAGCCTAGTCTCCCCATCTGCAATTTCTTCCCTGTGAAGTAATTTAGTGCCGAGTTGTACTTATAAATGTATTTTTGCCTTATGCGCCCCCGAAAATCTCATTTTTACCCCCCTACCCCCCTTAATAATCGAAAATTCCAAAATCGTAGAAAATGATTTTTTTGTATTCAAGTCTAGTCTCCCCGTCTGCAATTTCTTCACCGTGAAGCAATTTGGAGCGGAGATATGGTTATAAAGGTGATTTTTGCCTTCTGCCCCCCCCCCCCGTGGGGGAACGGGGGGGATTTCGCAAAATTCCGTCTTAGTGAGCGTCAGGGTCCTAAAATCAACCTGCTCACCAAACATTGCGACTCTATCTCCCATAGGATCGCCACAACCGTGTTGAGTCAGTGAATCAGTCAGTGAATCAGTCAGTTTACTCTTTTATATATATAGATTAAACTTA
Organism: Salticus scenicus; assembly: GCA_963930645.1. Lineage (NCBI taxonomy): Eukaryota > Metazoa > Arthropoda > Arachnida > Araneae > Salticidae > Salticus > Salticus scenicus. Next base: position 237,582 of record CAWVNO010000980.1, on the reverse strand, counting down.
TGTGACTATCCCTGTTTTTTTTTTTTTTTTTTTTTTTTTTTTTTTCACGGAAAGTATTTTAAATAAAACACTAACTTTCATGTAAATTGATTTTGTGTCTAAATGGACCCGAATACAGCAGTAAGACAGCAGTAAGTACATTGCAACGTAATTATCGATCGCATTTGAATACAGACTACACTGAGAAAAAATTATGTGACTGATATCTAGAATCTAAATTGTGGTTCTAGTAAAAGTAGTTCCATGTCATCCTTTTAATTTTTAGCTCCCTTATCTAGCGAGTTCTAGAAACCCCTATTAGAATTCTAGAGCGTTTGCCTATATTATGGCGGTCTATCTCATTTAAAATTCTCTGTAAATTAATGCGAATACAAGAGGCGAGTTTCAGTAACTATACTTTTGTTTTGTAACTTAATTCTAGTAAATCAACGAGAATTTCTCGTAAAACAAAGGATTCATAATATTAGTAATATTAGTAATGTTTTTTCAGAATCTAGAAAAGTATAGACTAGACATTCTCGATCATTTCGTCTACCCAGGTTATTTCTTTACCTTGTAAGAATAGCTCGTAATTCTATATTTCTAGTTTAGTGATTTAGAAAATGATTGCTAGATGAAAGTGGTATATATATTTTTCTCAGAGTACTTCTAAGAAATATTACTGAGCAATAAAAATTTTTTATGCATAGCGGAGTTGCCAACTTTTATAATTTATTTCGGAACGTTATTGGTACCAGCCTTTTTTTTTTTTTTTTTTTTTCATACCAGTGTATTTAAAGAATGATTTCATTCCTATTTAATCACAGTCACATATTAAAGAAAATTATAAAAGAAAAAAAAAAAAAAAAAAAAAAAAAAATGGTGCGAATAAATAAATAAATAATAACATCTCCGAAACATTTTTAAAAGTTAGCAACTCTGACATAGCAACAAGAGTGCTGTTAAGAAACAAATAATAAAATATAACTTTTATTTAGATATTAATTTTTTTTTATGAATCTTTAAAAGTATAACTTGCTGGACATCAAATGAATACATAGTGTAATGATATTCACATTTATATCTGTAATCCAAAAAATAGGCTTCTGAGAGAGAAAAAAATTACTGAAACAGAAATTTATCGTGCATGATACACTATTTGTATAAATTTGATTTACTTTTAATAATTGTTTACTAACTTAAGTAAAACAACGTGTTAAATAAAAGAAGAAAGAAGAAGAACTAATAGTAAGTTTTTGTTTATTACATTTTAAAATATAATTTTTTGCCTTAAGAATCACTGTTATGAAGGGAAGTTTTTAAGCGTTAATTTAATTATATTGTCGATAAGAAAAAAAAAAAAAAAAAAAAAACATGATTTAGAAACAGTTTTATTACGCACGATATTTTGACATTTGTAAAATAATTTGTTGCTTAAAATTGAATTAAATTTGCTTTTAGATTTGATTAAAATGAAAAATGACAGAGACGACTGAGAAAGAAATTTTTTCCTATTTCAAGTTTTAATTAATTATTTTTCAAATGAGTGAGAATAAAAAACAGAATTTTTGCCATTTATAGTTATTTTACTTTCTACTTTTTTTTTTTTTTTAATTCAAGTTAAGAAATGACAATTTAATAAATGTAGAAATCTCTAAAATAACATCCTGAACAGATATTTTACAATAATTTCTTGGGAAGAAAACGTTCAGAAAAATTAAATAATGCAAAATTATAAAGAAATGTTCATTTTATAACGAAAAACATTTTTACTTTCTCTTACCCATAGGGTCGAGAAAGTATTGTTTTATAGTAAAATTTTCGAACGTGAGTTTTTGTTATATTTACATGCTCCGAGGTCCCATGAATATGAAAATCATGTTTTTAGCGAATGGTCTGTCTGTCTGTGTGTTATCAGCATATCTCAAGAACAAATAGTAGCAGAAATTCCAAACTTGGTATGCTAAATATGTATCCTATAGGAATGCTACACTAAGCTTTTCGCTGAGATGAAGCAAATGGTTCGTGTACAGGGACACTCAAAAGTATTCAAATACATTACGTCTATTTTAACATCTATAGACTGCTCTAAACCAAATGAAATGAATATATATATTTTGTAATAGAGATAGTCAACTGGGGAAAAAATTGCGTATGTAGGAGCCTCGCCTACCCCCATGTGTGGGGGGGGGAAGTCCCCCCTCGAGGGGAGTGTATTTTCATGATGGGTATCTTTCAAAAGCGCTCGCCAATACCTTTAAAATGAATGGCTGTACCATCGATCTGCGATAATTTAAAATAATGTTATAGATTTTTTTTTTTTTTTTTTAATAAAAAAAAAAAGGTAAAAAAGAAAAAAATGTAATATTGAGAATAAATTCATCCTTTTTTTTTTTTTTTTTTTTTAGGGTTATACTACTTCTCTAATATGGAATTCGTCTGTATTACCATGGAAGATAATTTTTTTAAATAATAATTTTAATAAATTATTTTTCTGAGTGAATTTATAGAAGAAAGTCGTGTTGTGGCCACAACAGAGCATTTATTTGTTGTTAGTGGATGTGCTTTACTAATAATATTTTACCATTTCCAGGAAAGCTGTTTCGGAATTGAAATAAACTCCTCATAGAGATATGGTAAATAATGTATGTTTTAAGCTAAATATTCATCGCTTGTTTTTTGTATGTTTACACGTTTTGAGGATTCTTGATTACCGTAGTTAAGTTTTTTAACATTTGATCTTTGTCTGTGTCTCTTAGAGTAACTTAAAAACGAATAATCTTAGGAGATCCAAATGTTGTATTTTGAAGTTAATGCGTGTGAAAATTGTCTGTATAATTTAAAGTAAACTTTTAATTTTAATAACAGAATTCAATTCTATATAAATGTGGGCGCTGTAATGAAACGGGCGATTGAGGGGGTGGTAGCCCCCCTCACACAGAACTAATTATCACATAAAACTCTTCCGAAGCCTAATTTGAATTGTTTAACATAGGTTTACATGACAGTACTCGTTATCTTACATCATAATCTCCAACCTGTATTTATAGTATTAAATTTCAAGTTAAGAGAAAGTCGTGTGAGTGACACACCAGATCATTTTTTTACAATATGATAAATAACAAATTAAACATATGATTTTTATAATTTTTTATATATTTTTTTTTAACATTGTAAAATAATACTAAGAGTTTCACCAACTGTTGATAAAAACAATAAAAGGAGTGAGAACTATTAAACACACTATCAATCAGTAAGTGGTCACTATCATAGAAAATTCATTGTATCGCTATATAGAACAATACTATCTACTGATTAATAGCATAAATGAGATCATCCAAGAGTTGGAGAAAAATTTTTTGACCTTGGAGTAATGGTATAAAAGCAGATGAATATACCTGGAAAATCATGAACCAAATCGTAACCGTAGAGGTGTTATAATAGCACAGTTATAAGTTACATGAGAAATGTTAATTGTTATCATTGACTACATGTTAGAATAGACCCCGAACTAGCAACTTATTTGTTCCCCAACATGACATTCCCACCAATTCATTCGCTAAACAGACATTCCACCTTCACCAAAGCAATTATCACCAAAAGAAGGCGTCCATTCATCCAAAAAATGTTGTGAGGTTCGCAAAATTTGCCACTGGTATGGGGAATACGTACTTTACTTCCTATCAGTACTCATTGATTGTTATTTTGAAATTATGTAATATGTTTCATTCGAGACGAAAGTTATTGCAAATATAGGTTTCAAAGCTATCATATAAATATGTCAAATAAATAAAACAACACATTACTAGCCAAAGTTTTGCTAGTATCAGTATGACTCCTGCGCAGATAAATTGAATTATTACAAATAAATTGAATAAGTAATTCAATTTATTTGTAATCAATTATTTGTTAATTGATTGACAGTAAAATATTTATAATTGTAATTTAATTGTAATTCAATTACTTTTTAATCAATTATACCCAACACTGCTCCTGCGGCAGCCAAACTGACTAAACAGACAACGGTTAACTTCATTTGCTCTGCATGCTAATAAGCCATATGGCAACTACATTTTATTCTTCCTACAAGGGGCCATGGTAGCCCAGTCGGTAGTGCGCCGAGCTTGTAATTGGAAGACTGCAGGTTCGATGGCAGGCAAGCCAAAGACCGTCGTGTGTACTAATGGTGGCTAGTGCACGTAAAAACCATCGTGGCAGCAATGTCCTCCAAGTTCCTATCCAAATTATATCTTCGGGGGAGCCCTCTCCTCCGTGAAGAAACAAAATTGTGATGACATGTCTTCAGAACACCCTTAGGGGTGCGTCCCAGACCGTCGCCAATTACCCATAGCGCAGTACTAGTGCGACATTAAACCCAACCAACGAACCAGCCAACCTTCTTGCAAGTTTTTGACCTAGTTTTTTGTGAGCTCTACAAGAGCGTTTTCAAAAGTTACGTTGGTAGAAATGTATTATTGTGCAATCAATGGGTAACTATGTGACTATTGTATATGGTAACTTTCTAGATAGACATTAAGAATATTTTTTTAAATGTTAAATTTGCATTCTGATTATATTTGTAAGAATTGTATTTTTCGATACCACGTCTTTACCCAAGTCGAAATTCATGCTGGTATTTGTTTGCTAGGCAAGCACTACATGCTTCATCCCAGCTAGTAAAATAGCATAAAACTACCATAAATATTTGCTAGTTCCACCAGAACTATCAGCAAGTCATGGTGTGTTTTGGCACACTTTATATGCTTGTCCAGCATATATATTCCAGCTTGTGTAGCTTGAATATTTTGCTGGTCTAGCAGCCATCACAACCACTACTTGCTTGCACTTTTTGCTATTCTAGCAGAAATTCACAACCAACAGATGCTTTTTTTCTTTGCTAGACTAGCATTACATGCTGTATCCCAGCAAGTAAAATAGCATAAAACTAGCATTAATATTTCCTGGGTAATTACATAAGTTCTTTTATACATACTTTGTAATTAAACGTTTCAAAGAGCTTTTAATAAAAACTCTGAAGCTTAGTATTTGAAATATAAATTCAAGGGGGGTTCGTATAACACTGGACCGTGAAATACAAGGCGAGGACCAGCATAATACAAATACTGTGAGTTTTGTGATGATCAAGCGTTGTTTTTATTCTGCAGGAACGATTTCATATAAACCACTCTGTCATGCAACCAACCACTCCTAAGTTTATTTTATGCAACCAACCAACCTTGGAAGCCGCCGTGAGCGGGAGAAGGTATTTTCGCAGAGAGAAAGACTTTGGCCTTCGGCCTGAAACGTAGGGTGCAATTGGCGCGCCCGAGTAACGGATTTATTCCGTTGGTTTATTCTTATTATTACATGAGTACATGGGTACTCATATGTATATAAATTTCTCAGTGTATATATTCATCTTCATGTTTAATTTAATATTAATTAATTAAAGAGCTAATTTTATACAACAGGGAATTTTCTGTTCTCAAGTGTCAACACTCCGTTCATCACAGCATCACAGCACGCTCTTCTTACGAGAACCAGAGTATAGTGTTCTCAGAAAGGATAATATAAATTCCATGGACGCAATATATAAAGGTGAGAAATTAATGTTATTTTATGGTGATAGGATATGAATTAACATTTTAAATAGCAATGTTTAAAAGTGTTACGAAGGCCGATCTACTTGCCGTTTTGCAAGAGATAGGCGAACAAGCTGACTCTAATTTAAAGGTAGTTGAATTAAAAGATTTATTGTTAAAATCTAAAGAATACATTAAAGATAAAGAATTTGTGAGTGAATTTTTAGCAACCACAGTTGCGCAAAGAAAGGAATCGGAAGAAATAAATCGTTTGTGTTTGTTAAAGCAAACCGAAAGTGACGATGAGGTGTTGCATAATCCTAGTAACTCAGAAAACATATTATCATTAGATAAGCTTTTGAAAGCTATATTAACTTTGGTAATACCAGTACCTAAAAAGAATGAACCATGGAATCTTTTTTTCGATTCCATTGAAAGAGCTTTTAAGCATAAAAATGTACCTAAAGAATATAAATCGGAGATTTTACTGAAAGTAATTGGCGATAAAGCCGCGAATATTCTGATTTATGTAAGCGAAGAAGAATTAAAGAACTATGAGAAAATTAAGTCATTAATTCTAAAAGAATATGCACCATCCCCTTTCATTTGTTTAGAAAATTATAAGAAAGCTACAAGAACATCTGGGGAGACACACCAACAGTTTGCTTCTCGTTTAAGGTCCAGTTGGCTCCATTATTGTAAAATTCGAAATGTAAATGATTTTGAGTCGTTAGTAGATTTGATTATATCTGATAAAATATTTGAAAATCTAGATAAGGATCTGGCAATGCATGCTGCAGTCACACAGGGTGAAGATTGGTTACGCCCAGAACAATTAGCTAAGACGTGTGATATATATTTCACTGCTAAAGGTAGATCATTTGAGGAAACAAAATATGAAAAACGCGTCTATCGGGAAACGGTCACAGAAAATCATAAAAAATACGTCCCACCTCCATTGAGAAAATATTCTTCTAATAATGAGAGTAAATATTCTTTTAAGCGGGAGTGTTATATTTGCTCTGATATTTCTCATGTAGCTAAAGATTGTCCGAATCGTCGAAATAGATTCGATAAAATTAACAAACAAAGTGAGGAAATAAAAAAATCTAAAAGTAACGCACAAGCGACAGAGAAAAAATCTGTAGTGACCCACGTAATGTCGAAACATTTACAGAAATGTGGAAAATCGGAAAAACTTAATTTATACCCCTTACAAAAGGTTAATATTTATATCGCAGGTAAACAGGTTCCCTCAATTATCGATTCAGGTACTGAGATTTGTGTTCTAAATAGCGCCCTAATTCCTGATCTTCACATAGAAAGCAAAGGCAAAATTCTGTTAGAATCTGCATTTCGAGAAATAGTTGAGGCGAGATTAGCTGTAATTCCAGTCTATTATAAAAATCCTAACACTTGTATATTTACACACGCGGATTCATTATTTGCAATAACCGACAAATTAAATGTTCCATGTTTAATCACTCCACACTTCTATGATACATTAGTAAACCAAAAGGAAATATTAAATGAATTGTTTATCCAAGAAAACTCTAATACGCTATTGGCGCCGAATGAGGCAGGAAATGAAAGTAATTTAAATGAGTCATCGGCATCGCTGTTACATATCAAAAATGAATGTTGTAATCAAAAAATAATTTCGGGAGAGGATAATACATTATTTAAGAGTGATAGTTTTTCGAGGTCAAACGAAATGCAAGATTTGATTAATAAAAAAGAAACTAGTTCACATAATTATCCATCTCAATTGATAAATAAAAAAAAGATTGTTTCTTCAATAAATAATAGCGATTCGGAGGCAGCTGTTTATTTGATTTCGAATAAAGAAAAAAGTGATTAACTTGCCAAAGGATAATCAAATTGAAATTAGGCGGCTGGAGAGCTCACAAAACAATGTTAGTAATTTATCTGATGTTAGTAGATTTAGGGAAAAGCAGCGAGAATGCTTATCGTTACAAACTGCTTTTAAAGAAGCGGAATTAAAGAAAAATAATTATTTTCTTAAGGACGATTTATTATTCCATAAAGATAAAATATGTGGAGAAACAGTAGATCAATTGGTCTTACCGTTGAGTTATCGAGAAAGTGTTTTAAAATTAGCTCATGACTCAATCTTCGGTAATCATTTAGGGATGCGGAAAACAAAAGAGAGAATAAAACTATCATTTTATTGGCCTAACCTAATAAGAGATGTACAAAATTTCTGTAAAACTTGCGAAAAATGTCAGTTGAGGAGTCCGGAAAAAACGTCCGATAAAATACCTATAACGCCTGTGGTACGTCCTCCTTATCCTTTTCATACAGTGAGTGTCGATTTAATTGGAGAGATTGCGCCACCCTCAGGTAGAAAACATAAATATTGTCTTTGTCTAATTGACCAACATTCGAGATGGCCCGAAGTCATACCTTTAAGAAGCCTTTCGGCTAAGGTCACGTGTGATGCACTTTTAGAAATATTTATGCGTACAGGAATCCCAGAAATGATATGTAGTGATCAAGGCACTAATTTTACGTCTCAATTAACACAAGAGTTTGAGAAAAGATTAGGAGTAAATCCTCGTTTCTCAACTCCAGCTTACCCTGCCTCGAATGGGCTTGTTGAAAAATTTAACCGTGTATTTAAACAAATGCTTCATCATGTAATACGAACTGACCCCGTAAATTGGGATAGACACATTCCGTATTTACTTTTCGCGTATCGCGAAGTTCCTAACTGTACAACAGGAGTTTCTCCATTTAAGCTTATGTATGGGCGCGAAGCTAGAGGTCCATTAGCAGTTTTAAAATCAACGTGGTCAGGAGAAATCCCTTTACCTCTCAATTTAAGTAATACAGCTGTAGATTACTTACAAGAATTAAAAATTAACTTAGAGAAAGCTGCCGATTTAGCATCTTTAACTGCTGCGGAAAAGCAAGAAGCTTATGCTCATTATTTTAATCGTCGCAAAGAAATGAAAGAATTCAAGATTGGAGAATTAGTATACTTACTAATTCCGGATTCTACTAATAAATTGTATGCGAGATGGACAGGTCCTGGTGAGATTTTAGAAAGAATTAAACCTCACTCGTATAAAGTTAAGTTACCTGACGGTAATATACGACACGTACATGTAAATAAGATAAGAAAATTCCATGTTAGAGCACAAACGGTAGGTGTAATTTTTGAAGATGACTGTGAATTCGGAGAAATCCACCCAACCCCTATTAAGGAAAATAAAACTGACTTTGATGTGGATATTAGTCATTTAGGAAAGGAGAAACAAACAGAATTGCTCGAACTTTTGCATAAGCATGTACCATTATTTTCGGGTAAAGTTCAAGTTGCTAATGTTGGAGAACATAAAATTCGTCTAATGCCAGGTACTGAAAGAAAAAAGCCTTATGTGTATAGAATACCCGAATCACTTAAACCTGAAGTTGACAGACAAATAGAAGAATTAGAAAGCTTAGGTCTTATTGAGCCGAGTGAAGCCGAAATAGCTTATCCAGTAGTGTGCATAGCTAAGAAGGATGTCAGTGTACGATTATGTATAGATTTTCGTTTGCTCAATTCGGCAACCAAACCTTTTGATTACCCTATGGAGAACATTACAGACTTAATTAATGAAGTCGGTCGTGCACATGTTATTACTTGTTTAGATGTGTTAAAAGGATATTGGGAAATTCCCTTAGAAGAGAAAAGTCGTGATTTTACGTCTTTCAAGACACACCGTTCTCAATATCGCTGGAAGGTAATGCCCTTCGGATTACGAAATGCGGCTGCAAGTTTTCAGAAAATAATGAATGAAGCTCTGAATGAACATCGCGAATATTGCAAAGCATATCTCGATGATATCGCGATTTTTTCTAATGATTGGAAATCACATCTTATACATTTAGATGCAATTTTAACTAAGCTAACAGAACTAAAATTTACCGTAAATGTTAAAAAATGTGTATTGTGCAGATCAGAGATAAAATATCTAGGCCATGTAATAGGATCTGGACGACATCAACCTGATCCTGAAAAGTTACTTGCTATTGAAAATATTGAATCGCCGAAAACTAAAACAGCTTTAAAAAGCGGTCTTGGTCTTTTTAACTTTTATAGAAGTTACATTAAAGACTATGCTGAAATTGCCAAACCGTTGACCGATTTAACTAAAAAGAAGGTTCCGGAAAATTTACCGTTGACACAGACGGAAGAGATAGCATTTCGACAACTTAAAGAAATGTTGTGCGAAGCTCCTAAGCTTTATACTCCAGATCCAAATAAACCCTTTACCATTCAATGTGATGCCAGTTCCTATGGTGTCGGTGCGTGTCTTTCGCAAAGAGATGATGAAGGTAATCTACGTCCAATTAGTTTTATTAGTCAGAAGCTCACTAATGTACAGTGTAATTGGTCTACTATAGAACATGAGGCCTATGCTGTTGTATGGTCCATAAAGAAATTTGAAAATTATGTTTTCGGAACTCGTATTGAGATTATAACGGACCATAATCCTCTTGTTTATTTACAAAAAACTGCACCTCAATCTGCTAGACTCCAAAGATGGGCACTATCTTTACAAAGATATGATATTTACATATCGCATTGCCCTGGTGCAAAACTGAAAAACGCTGATGGATTGTCGAGACTATGCCAATAATAAGTTTTGCTATTTACAAATAACTTTGGTTCTATTTAGTAATTTAGTTTTTTTGTGTGAGTTTAGTATTATAAATATTTGTTCCGGTATTATATCAAGACTTCTTTACATCTGTTGTGAATTGTCTATTTTATTTTTGCATTTATTTCTTGTGTTAAAATATCTATATTTGTTCCGGTATTGTACCAAGACTTCTGTACATCTGTTGTCAAGAATTTATTTGGCATTGCTTTTATTTTCATGTGTTTAAATATTTATGTGTCAGTTGGTTGCTAATAATTATCAGATTTTCATACGCTTGGCGTATCTCAATCTTAGTTGGGGGGTGTCATGCAACCAACCACTCCTAAGTTTATTTTATGCAACCAACCAACCTTGGAAGCCGCCGTGAGCGGGAGAAGGTATTTTCGCAGAGAGAAAGACTTTGGCCTTCGGCCTGAAACGTAGGGTGCAATTGGCGCGCCCGAGTAACGGATTTATTCCGTTGGTTTATTCTTATTATTACATGAGTACATGGGTACTCATATGTATATAAATTTCTCAGTGTATATATTCATCTTCATGTTTAATTTAATATTAATTAATTAAAGAGCTAATTTTATACAACAGGGAATTTTCTGTTCTCAAGTGTCAACACTCGGTTCATCACAGCATCACACACTCTGTATAATAATAATACTTATTTTTGTATGATCTTTAACTGAATACAATCAAGCAATAAATAAGTTTAAAGAAAATATTTATTATTAATTATTTTTTATAATACATAAAAGAAAAAGAAAAACTACAACATTATAGGAAAACTTTTGAATTTCTTAAAAAGATGATAAATGATGTTACTGTGCTTTTCTCTGTTAATAAGCTATATGTATGTAAATTGTATTCAAATTCAATAATGTAGTGTATAAAATTAATTATTTGAATTAAAAAAAAAAAAAAAAAAAAAAAAAAAAAAAAAAAATAGAAATCTGTAATGTATTATAGGCTATTTGCATGAATTTTAAATATTTTTATTTATTTATGTTTTGCTAATATACGCTATGCTTTTGTTCATTACATTTTAGAATAAATTATTTTACGAAGCTTCGAAAAAGTGTTTTTCAATATTAATTTGACTATACATTTTAGATTTAAAAACAGGATTAAAAACAGCTGTGTTAAACGCAACCTGTTTAGCATACGGAAGATAATTACTGCTTAAATTAGAAATAAACATAATTTTTGACTTGATTGAAATGGGAATGGAGGCTACAATTGAAAGAAAAAATAGATTTCCTGACTCCTGACTCTTTTAAATAATTTTCGCATGAGTAAAATGAAAGAAAGGAAACAAAAAAAAAAAAAAAACTTTTTTAAATTTATACCTAATCAAGAAATAATAAATAAATAAATAAATAAATAAAAAGAAGGTCTGACATAAAATAATATTTTACATGTATTTCTTGGTAGACATAATAGAATAAAATTAAATATTAAATATAAGTGAAATAAATATATATATATATAATTTTTTTTTTTTTTTTTTACTTTTTTTTAAACCAACTGATAATTTTAATCGAGACAGTAATTAAACATTTAAAAATTTTTTTTTAATCTATATATTAATAGGCAAGCATAAAATTTGTTGTCCCTTTTTAACATATTAATTATGGGAGTAGAGGGTTGAAAATGGTATCATTCGAAAGGTATGGTTAGCCGGAAAATGCGAATACAAATATTATTTTCTTACGATGTCAAGAAGGTATTTAAAAATGCTTTTATTTTTTATGCATTTTCCCCCATTTTTCCCTTTCATACACGTATTCCTTTACATTAAAGAATACCTAAAAGTGGAAAGTTGTTAAATCTGGCAATTTCATAAAACTCAAATAAAACCATAGACACAGTAATTTGTATAGCATCCTTATACGCAAGCGAAGTGATGACGTCACTGGCCGTCCGTGGAACCACAAAAAAGATTTCCTAAGGATTTGATTTATGAGAAATCATTTTTTTATTTTCTAATTTATTTATGATTTAATTTCTTTCTTTTTTGTTTTATGATTTATGCTGTAATTTAAATTACAGCTGACATTAGCTGATATTAGCCGTACGATAAACTTCATGTTTGTGTATTAATATGTAAATAATATATATTATTTAATTTTTGAAACTTCAAATGTTCTTTGTTATTTGTCTTTTGGCAACAAAAAGTGACTTTATTTATTTATTTAAATATTTGGTTCTTTTATCGTTTGACTGACAAAAAATTGTCTGTTAAATGCTCATTTAAATCCAAATGTTCTTTATTATTTGTCTTTAGGCAACAAAAAGTGAGTTTATTTATTTATTTAAATATTAGGCAACAAAAAGTGAGTTTATTTATTTATTTAAATATTTGGTTCTTTGAGTATTTACAAAGAACATTGTTCACAGAGAAATTTTAAATTTCTAAATTTATTTATTTAGTGCTAACTTAAAAGAATTCTGAGATTTGATAACATAAATAAAATTTCTTAAAAGCTTCAACAGCTGTTTTTAACACAACAGATAGAATAGTAATCGTTGGATTTTCTATCCATTATTACGCTGAATTCATTCTAAAGTTTTCCTGTATATCACTCTATACAACGTTGCTACAAATATTGACATTTTCTGCGACTACATTTAGAAGCTAAATTGTGTCTCGATTACAAATGGTTTCATGTCATCCTTATAAATATTAGTTTCATTTGGTAGCAAGTTCTAAAAAACCCCTATTAGAATTCAAGATCGTTTTCCTACATTATCGGGGTCAAACATTTATAAAATTTCTACAAATAAATTCGAATTCAAGAGGAAAGTTTTAGTAAATATAATCTTGGATTAGGACCCAATTCTGGGAAATCCAACGAGAATTTCTCGTGAAACAAAAGATTCAGAATATTATTTCGCCATCTAGGAAAGTATAGACTATAAATACCCGTTTATTTCGTCTGTCGAGATTATTTTGTTTACCTTGTGCCGATAGCTCGTAAATTGAGAAAATAAATTAATATATATAATTATTAAAATCAAACAACAGACATTATACAAAGGTAACGACCAGAATATTTTGTTTACCTTATAATGTTAGCTCGTAAATTAAGATAATAGATTAAGATAATAGATTAAGATATATAATTACACTGCGCTGCCAAAGAAAAAAAAAGACCCTGATACCATTTCAGGTGATTCTAATGTAAGATGATCGCCTGAATCTGAAAATGACCTCTATTCTGGCCAATTACTCACCGGCACCTCTTCCTCCAATATTATCACTGTTCAGTAATTTTGTGGATATGAATTTGATTTAGAGAATAGAAAAGCATTGTTTTAACGCTTAAAAATAGAAAATATATAATGTATAACAAATAATAATATTATTTGATTAATAAATTACAATAAATATAATTTCTAATTTCAGTGGCAAGCCACCTCCTAAATTTTTCTCTTTCGACAAATGCTCCTATTTTCGAATTTTTCACTTCTTTAGCTCCTCAGAAGATATTTAACAGTTAAAATAAAACTTTCATCTCCAACAAATAAAATTTATAGCTATAAATGTATCGAAAAGTGATAAAAAATAGCGGTATGGCCTTAAAAACGGTGGGTGATAGGGCAAAACGGGCGTTATATTCGAATTCATGAGGTCATTTTACTTAATAATTTGCAAAGATGGTGTTGGGGCTGACTTTCATTCAAAGCAGTGTTATTAAAATCAAACAACAGATATTATACAAACAAAGGTTACGACCAGACTAATTTGTTTACAGACACGGGGGGCGCAGAAAAAAAAAATATATTAAGCAAAAGTAATTGATGTATACAGTAAATTTTTGTTGAATTATTAAAATTATATTCTTATGTATTCTTTTCACCTAAAAGCAATCTTATATAACGTATTTGACGAACTTTTGAATTCTAAAAACCGATATATTGCTGTACCTTAAAGAAAGGAAATTGCAATATAGTAACACAACCTGTTGTGCGATACATACAAAAAATCTAATCTGCATCAATCTATACTAATTTCTAAGCAGTATAATGTTTTCAGAAATTGCATTGATATTTTCTGGAGATACAGTGACAGACAGAGCGACAGATGTTTATTAAAATAATCACATCATGCTTAGAACATCTCAAAATATGTAAATCCATGATAAACTTGTATTTTAAGATTTTTTGAATCCGATACTTTCTACTTATATGTAATAAAAAAGAATAAAATAAAGGGCAGAATACAAATCGAAAGATTGTTCCTGGCTACTACTTGCTAATCTGATAAAGAAAGTTATCTATCAAAACGTGTACTAGTTTTCGATTTTTTTTTTTTTTTTTTAAGAAGTGTCGTATTTTTATTTTATGATTAAATAAGGTATTAATATTTCTACTTAAAGCTTCAATGCTTATTAGCTGAATTAATACCCACGATCATTTACAAGCTGCCATTGGAAAAATATATTTTGTATCCATTTCGGCACATAGTGCTAATAATTTTTTATAGCGTATATCTAAGACAATTAAAAGAATATTTACATTTATAAAAATAGACAAATATCTGTCTTTCTTCAAGTTTCTGCGTATTAAAATAGTTTAAAAAGAAGAAAGAAAAGGCAAAGAAAACTAGGAAAATCACTAATAACGCAAAACCTTTGTTCACTTTACCATTATAAGTTTAACAATGTAACTGTTCTCCTCACAAAAGAGGCTATTGCTTTTACCGATTAAATAAAATGTGTCCATATCATTTAGAATTTTTTTTTTCAAAAAAAAAAAAATATATATATATATATATATACAGGGTGAAAACAATATCATAAGATGGCTTTTTTGTTTTTTATTTTTTTCCGCAAACGGTCGCAGAAAGAAAATGCTTTTTAACACAAAACTGTTTTAAATGTGATAAATAACAGCATCATGCTGGAAAAAAAAATCATTTATGTGAAAATAACAAACTCTAAAATGTTATTTTATTTCGGCGTATAACGTTATAATAAAAAAAAATGAAAGTTCTTAATATTCTAACATAAAATAATACTAATACTAATACTATTTTATTTTATTTTACTTATTTATTTATTTATTTTTTAATCCCTAAAATTAAATATGTTGTTTTATTCAAAAATTTTAACTTTTCTTTTTCAGGCTCATATACGGATGGATGGACGGTTGGGTTTTACGTCGCACTAGTGCTGCGCAGATCGGCAATTGGCGACGGTCTAGGACACACCCCTAAAGGTGGTCCGGAGACATGCCATCACAATTTTGATCCTCCAAAGAAGGGATAGCTCTCCCGCTTCGGTGACCCCCCAGAGGTATAATTTTGGATGGGAACATGGAGGACATTGCGGCCACCACAGATTTTACGTGCACCAGCCACCATTAGTGTACAGGACGGTCTTCCGCCGGCTCGAGTACCGAACCCGCAATCAAGAGACCGGCGCTCTACCGACTGGGCTACCGCGGCCCCAGGCTCATATACAACGTAAATAATGCAATATTTAAATAAAATTAATGACAAATATTTTTTAAATGATATCTTATTGGAAATCAATAACTTATGGAAAAATTGTGGAATTTAATATTTAACAACTTGGAGGCTAAAAACGTGTTTTTTTGGCTAGATAGCTAACGTTTCGTCAGAAACTTCTCATATTGCATTCCCTACATGGGGGAGCTCCCTGGAGAAGGCCCTCATGTGTTTTGGGATTAATTTTCCTTTATCCTTGGTAATTTGCTTATTTATTATACTTTTATATATCCTTTCGCTGCATCTGCGTATAAGTTTATAAATACTCTGTTCTAGTTCTATATTTAAAAATTCAAGATTTAATCCATCTTATATTTAAAATTTTTCATTCATATATATATATATATATATATATATATATATATTATATTATATTTATTAAAATAAAAATTATTAGGGAGTTTCTTCTTCTGTAGCCACTCAAATGTCTAAATATACACAGTGTGTATATGTTTTTAGATTGGAGTTTATATTTTCCTTCAAGTTCGGTAAAATATCGGGTTTTGTAATTGCCTTTGCTCGTGTGCTTAGATGTAGTTTCTTTTGCAGTCGTCTAGTGCAGTCGTCTACTGTTGCAATCTAAGATCCTTGATTTCTACAATGGTGGTCAAAATTATAAGGATACAGGAAAAATCGCCAAATGTTGGTTAGAGTTGGACAGGAATTTATGCAAATTTTATGGATGAAAATCAATGTCAATTTAAGCATTTTTTTATTAGTTCATATGGAAATATATGGCAAGTTCATATTCATAAAATGGATTTAGACACCCTTGTGATATGGACAAAGTTATAAGGACAAATGCATTTTTGTGTTCTAAAAAGAAAAATTTGCTTGTTATGATGCATGCTATGAGGCCCATATGATGTAAATGCTTAGCAAGCGAGTGAAAACGTCGTATTCTATTTTTGATTCATGGCGCTAGGTGCTAGACTTTTGAGATTTCAGAAAAAGAAAGTGGTTGTGTTTAAAAGTTCAGTATTTACTGCTCGTCAAACTGCTACAATGGACGGCAAAGACTTACAGGTACGCCATCTCCTGTTTTTTTGCATGAGAAGAGATAATAAGAAGAATTTGCTCGAAGAAACAAACATAGAGGGAACTTAAAAGCAAAATGCAATGCTCCAAATATTCTACGTGTTTTATAAAAAGAAAACAAGTTTCATAATAGAAAACGCACGTCACGAGCGTCTCTTACAAAAGTTCATAAGAGACTGACGGGGAAATTTGCCAAGAAATGCATTATTATGAGTAAATATTGGAATGATGTTATCTTTTCTTATGAGAAAATGTTTCATTTGTATGGACTACGTGTTTTTTATCTTAGTAACGAAAAAAATTCTCAAAGTGTACATTTAGAGGGGACTCAGTAACGATCTGAGGTGATTTTACAACTTATGGAAATACTTTAAAAGTTTTTGTGTAGGACAAAAAGAATTCCGAGAGTTATGTTGATATATTGGGCGATAATTGGTTACTAGAAGCACCCTTAAATAGGAGTGGACAGTGTTTTTTCCTGCAGGACAAATCTTCCATACATGTGTCTCAAACTTTGAAGTCATGGTTTGATGCTATTTCGTGAAAATATTTGACTGGCCTACCAGAAGACCCGATCTAAGCCTAATTAAAAACCTTTGGGGTATTTTCGCACACGAAGCATACGAAAATGTTATTTAATATCAAAACAAGCAAGAAATCATGTCATCCATTTAAAAAGCCTGGATAAAAATTTTCAAGAATGTTCTGAAGGAACTGCCAAATTCCATGACGTAAAGTCTGATAAAAGCAATTGAGAGGAAGGGGGAGATGATTAATTATTAGTGAGTTTCAGGCTAAAATTTATCCTTATAATTTTGTCCAGGTTTTACAATGCCTTTTTTATTTTTTTTTTTTTTTGGTTAATTATGCATAACCTTCATACTTTGCATTTTCCAAAATTTTGCATTCTGCAACGATTTTTAGAATAAAAAAGAACGTTTTATGTTTACATTTCGATTAATTTATTTCATAAATGCGTTTTTTTCAGTGCAAATTTCAGTTGTCCTAACTATGACCACTATTGTACCTTGGGATGAACTCACAGCATTTTCATAGGAATATCGTAAATTAACAGTTACGAATAATTCGAAGTGGTTTGAAGACTTAACTCCGATTTAGAAAGGTACTATACTAAGGATAGTGAGTAGATACGAGTTTAAAAGGTAAAACTTGTGTTTTGCGAAATTCATCAGTTACTTACTAGTTTTGAATAATTATGGTGGGAACTAGGTAACTTCTGAATGTCAAATTTCAGGCCTCAGCAGACTTATCGATAAAGCGCGGAGTTCGCCATTGAAAAATCATGGGTTCGACACTCCAGCTGGCCGAAGATCATCGTGTATATTAATGTTGGCTGGTGCACGTAAAATTCGTGATGACAGTAATGTCCTTTATGTACCCATTCCAAATTATATTTCAGGGAAGCACCGAAGCAAAGGAGCCATATATTCCATAAATGTTGAAAAATGGAATGCCATGTCTTCAAACCACTCTTAGGAGGTGATTCCCAGACTGTCGCCAATAAACCATAGCATATCACTAGTGCGACATAAAAAAAGATTTATTTA
Organism: Salticus scenicus; assembly: GCA_963930645.1. NCBI lineage: Eukaryota > Metazoa > Arthropoda > Arachnida > Araneae > Salticidae > Salticus > Salticus scenicus. The sequence continues at coordinate 219,233 of CAWVNO010000980.1, read as the reverse complement.
CTCATTAAGTTAGACGCCTCTAACGTCCACAGCATGCTAAATGGTAATATTAAACCATTTATTATTTTATATTTAACTGAAAATTGAGGTCACTGATTTTTACTACACACACGCGCACAGAGAGAGAGAGAGAGAGAGGGTAGTCCTATTCTCCCTCCCATTTTAAAGCTTTAAATAAATTATTTTGTTAAGTCTCTGCATCCATTACTATAATACGTTGCAGGAATGAAAAAATCTAAAATGGTTGTTGAAGATCAGCCTTCATACAATGGAGTCGCTAGATGTGGTTCCTGTTATAACAATCTCACTTAAATAAAGTCTAAAAATCTCTAAATGAGTTTTAAAGATAGCAAATCCCTGTTTTTTCCTTTCCATATAATTCTATGAGATTTTTTACGCGTAGTTTTGCAAGGGTTACTCATTCAAAAATAAAATTTTCCAAAATAAATTTTTTGAATTCCATTTCTTGAAAATATCGCTTTAATCTTAGTGAGAATTGTCAAAAAGTAAAATCATTTCTTTTTTATGAGATTAAAAATTAGACTACTGACTTCACGTAATAAAACATACTATACTTACTTTTTTTAAGTAATTGCCATAGTAATATAAAAGGCGACATGTTAAAAAAAATAATTATCGAAAATTTACATTTTTAAATAAGATGTTCTTATAATAAGTAGAAACCAATATCATATAGGATTACACAGAATTACATAGGAAGAAGTAAAATTCACTTTAAAGAAATTTTACGTGTAAAAAAGTAATAACAGGAGGTAAAATAATTTAAGAGTGCAAATTAACAAAATAATAATATGTATATTTCGCAGTTTAGTAATAATTCCTTCATAAGTAAATGTATGCCTAAAATAATATTGTAATAAAATGCGTGATTTATACATACATACACACATATACTATATAAATATATAAGTATAAAATTATATATATATATATATATATAAATAAAGCATTTTGTTTTCAATTAACATCATGTTTGAATTTATTATAAAAATAATTAAAAACTAGTATTTTGTGGCCACCACAAGACTTTCTTCTATATTTTACTATAGGAATTCACCCATTAAAAATATTTTATTAAAACTATTATTCATTAAAATTATCTACCATAGCGAATGCAGATGATTCTCATCTTAGAAATAACTTATAATAATTATAAAAAAAAAGAAAGACAGTTTTATTTCCTATGAATAAAGTGTTAAAAAATGCATTTCCATAATGGTTATCTCATGTATCAAGTTTCGTACTGTTATATGGTATAGAAGTTGAGATATAAACTTGCCGTTCTCGTGGAATGTTGCAGTATAGCAGCGCCATTTATTGGAAAGTATGTGTTAAAATTGAATAAGCATTACGTCATATAATGGCCTTCTTATATATCTTGATCGGTTATACGCAATAGAACCCGAGGTATAGCCTTCCCTGAAATTGTGAAAATCGACGTATAACAGCGTCACTTGTTTAGAGATTGGCACCAGAAGTTGTTAGACATTAATTTATGTCGAGGTGTATCAACATATAAATTTATACGCAATTATGTACAACAGTTCCTGAGATATAGCCTTCCCTTAATTTGTGAAAATCACTGTATAGCAGAACCACTTGTTGAGCAATTTAAACCAAAAGTTAGCAGTATCTAACTTATGTCAAAGTGCATTTGCATATAAATTTATATGGAAATTTGTGTAGTAGCTCCTGAGATATAACCTTCCCTGAAGTTGGAAAAATTGCGGTAAAGCATTGAGAAATTGACACCAAATGTCGACAGGCATTAATTTAGATCAAAGTGCGTCCGCATGTAAATTTATATGAAATGTCCTGCAGTAGTGCTTGATATAGAGCCTTCCCTGAAATTGTAAAAATCACGGTATAGCAGCGCCAACTGTTGAGCAATTGACACCAAAAGTTGTTAAGCACTATTTTAGGTCATGGTACATCTGCATACAAATTTATATGCAATTCTGTGCAGTAGTTCTTGAGATACAGTGGCCAAATATTTTTTTTCTCATACGCACATACACACCAGTGACAGACAGACTGTCATTTTTCAAAAGTGGTCAAATTGTGTTTGGACCTCTCAAAAGGTGTAATTTATCGAAAATCGGATGTCTAAAACTTTTAAAAATCCAATAATTTTTTATATTGAATATAGAAGAAAGTAATAAACGTAAAGATGTGCATTAATTTTATTTCATTTTTTTTTCTCTCTATCTATTTTAGAGGAATAATGTTTCCATGCCTTCACATAATACATAAATAATTTGTATATAATATTATGTATTAGAAGAATGCGATGTAACTGTTCAGGAAACATTCTTGCTCTCTAAACAGTACTCAGTTTGCGTTTTAAGAAAACGAAACTGAAAATATTTTCTTTCAACAAAAAAGATGATTGATGTAATACAGTAAAAAAAAAAAAAAAAAAAAACTGGAGTGACTCCACTCGACTTTCTGAACATTGAGTAATTAACAGTTTTGTAGATAAAGTAAAGAAAGAGGAGTTGTTAAACAAACAAAAGAGATAAAACCATAATAGAGTGTTTGAGTACTTTTCTCCATATATTAAACAACGTTTTATTTAACGCTACTGAACTTTGAGCCCATAGATCATAATGATAAAGAAGTTTTCGTCGTGTCCCTGTAAAAACATATAAATGCTAGATTCACCAAAATGCTTATATTTAGTGCAACATGATTTAAAATATTCGTATTAATTTTCAGCTCAATTGAATAAGGCGTTTGGATGCTATCGTACTTTTAAAAATTCGGTCCCATAGGCCATAATGATAAAGAATTTTTCTCTGTGTCCCTGTAAAAAAACTATAAGTGCTAGATTCTCCAAATTTATACAGACTGAGTATCTGTGACCTATAATATGTGTATAAATATTTTGCCCAATTGAATAAGGCGTTTAGATGCTATCGCACTTTTAAGATTTTGGTCTCACAGGCCATAATGATAAAGAATTTTTCTTTGTGTCCCTGTAAAAAAAACTATAAGTGCTAGATTCATGAAAATCAATAGGGTTTGTGCTACGGTGGCTTGCAACATGCGTACCAACTTAGAGCTCATTCGATCCAAGCGTTTTGACGCTAGCATATTCACTCACACACATACATATGTCATCGTAAAAATAGTGAAGACGGACTCAGGGACCTCGAAACGTATAGAAAAATCCAAATATCAAATTCGGATTTTTGACATGATTACAATACTTTCCTCACTATAGTGTTCGGAAAGTAAATATATATATATATATATATATATATATCGCAGAAGTGCAGTGCATATTAAGTTCTTTGTTTGGAAAATGTCCAAACAAGTTATCACAGTAACAATGGATATTAATAATAAATGAACCTATAATAAATTGAAGGTTTAATACAAATTTAATTGAGCATAGAAATGTAGACAATTTCTCATTTACGAACATGCAGGATATATTTACAGGGTATTAGTTTATTATGTTTTATATTAAGTTAAACTTAATTGCAAAAGAAACAAATATAAAACAAATATTTATATTACTATGAAATATTAATCACGCTATATAAAATGTGACATATGTTTATAATTAAACGTTATAAAATACAAAAATTTACAAGAGTTGTTTCAGGTGAAAATAATAACATGATTCTTCATCAAAGACAAACTAGAGGGGAAACTAGGAATCATGAAAGCAGCAAGGTGCACTCGAAGAAATTTGAAGTGATTTAAGCACTTGATTTCAGATTTGGCTTACTCTGAAACACCATTTGTTAAATTTCGGGATAGTGCAAAATTCTAGTAAAAAATAAATTACAATAGTTTAAAAAAAACAAACAATTAAAATGAAGAAAAAATATTGGAAATGTGTTGAAAAGAAAAAAAATATGTTAAATATTTCTTTTCACTATGGAACTAATAAACATTAAATGGTTAAAGTGTTTTATAATGCCTTTATCATTCACGAAGAATAAGGACATTAGCATGTGTTAAAACCCGAATAAACTACTACGTCAGAAACGCCAAAGAAAAATATTTTCTATGCATACAGCTGTTTCGGTAGCCTTAAGCGTACCGTCTTCAGTGCAAAAAGAATTCTGAATCTGGAGAAGCGCACGTATATATAGGAGAGGGACCGAATTCAGTTCAACCAATAGGATTACGGAAAAGTGAGGAGTGTGGCCAATAGGAGTTTAGGAATGTGTAGCTGTGTAAACAGTAGAAAAATTAAGAAAATGTGGACTGAATGTAAAATTTCCAACAATCAGACAAATAGGGAATAGCGAAATCACAATTTACAAGGTTTTTAAATTTTTTATAAATATGAAAAGCTTCAAAGAAATCGAGTTCATGAAAAGATTTAGGTCTGAAAATTAGTTTAGCTGAATTAAATTTAAAATTATGATTTTCCTCCCAGCAATGTTTAGAAATAGCCGATTTACTGGATTCTTGTTTGCGGACGTAATTCATATGTTCTTTTAGACGAAATTTAAGACTGCGTTTAGTTTGGCCAATTACTCCCCACCTTTTCCATAATCCTATCGGTTGAACTAAATTCGGTCCTTCTCCTATATATACGAGCACTTCACCAGATTCAGAATTCTTTTTTGCACTGAAGACGGTACGTTTAAGGCTACCGAAACAGCTGTATGCATCTCAAATATTTTTCTTTGGCGTTTCTGACGTAGTAGTTTATTCGGGTTTTAATACTCCAACGCCAAGTCTCCTGTTATTATTAGCATGTGTTATTCAAATGCTCTCGAAATCATTTTTTCGTGGGCATGTCTTCTAAAGAATACAATCTTTTCGGCTGTCTTCCATGGAATAGGTGACAGTTACATTAAGTGATTTTCTTAGAGAGATTACACAAACCATTCAGTTGTTTTAAGGGGATACTTCAACTAATTTGAACACTAAATTATTCTATAGAGAAACACGTTTTATATTCTATTCATCACCTAATGTATTTTTCAATATTTTGTTTCCACATTTAAAAAATTCCCAGTTGTTGAAAGTGTCTCGTTTTACAAAAAGTGATTTATTAAACTTTATTATTCCATTTTAAAGCTATAAAAGGCAAATATGGTCTTAGTTACTTTTCGCATGTTGCAGCTTTAAAACGAAACATTAGAAATTAACATAATCAATTTTTGAAAATTGAGAAGCATTTTATCTGTTGGGAATTTTCTGAAAGTTGGGATGACCTGATTCTAGCTATAATTTAGTTTCTAGATGTCAATAACAGAATTTCGTTTTCAGACTGTGAATTGATAAATTTCCCTATTTACAGGAATTATCCCTTTTTAAAATTACTTTTCATATAATTATTTCTATACGTTAATTCATAAAACCACAATGATTTTCTGTGTAATAAAGATCACGACTTTTTTAAAAATCCATTTTGAAAAAAAAAAAAAAAAAAAATATATATATATATATATATATATATATATAGACTCCTATTATATTAGACTATTACTCCTATTAAAGAATTACTAGCAGGCTACGGCCGCTTTGCTGGCCACTATATTTAAATGAATCTCCAAAAGAATAGGATCATTATTTTTTTTTCACATCACATTATAAATAAAAACTAAAATAATTACATTGGAATCGCTCTAGACCTCGCATCGGGTACTCGCTGACTACGGCAGCTCTTTCTCTGCCCGCACTGTATCGGAAGCAGGTTCCCACTGCCTGCAGAAATCTCTTTCCTATGTATTTCAATATGGGTATTTATTGACGATAAGTGGGTCTGCCATTATTTAAGAACTACGATTTTAAAGATAACTGTATCTCAGCCTCTATTAAATATTTTAGTTTTTGAACCAAGTATTTTATTGCTCATGCTATTTACACTGTATTACAATTTGATTCCGACCAATGTAATGAAATAAAATAAAAAGTAGATTTTCTTTTAGAAGGAATTAAATAAATAAAAAACAAATAAATTCCAATCAGTTTAATCCTTTCTACTATATACTACTATTATTTCCTGACAAATACTATAAATTAGAAAAAAAAAAAAAAAAACTTTTAAAGAAATTAAATTAACAAATGAAAAATAATTGTTGTTATACTACAAAAATTATACATAAACATAACTGTTAATAAATTAAAAAGAGAAAAAAGATTCGCCCTCAAATAAATATATTAAATAAAAAATAAATTGCATAATATAGCCGTTGCTAAGATACGCAGACGATTACAATCAAAGAATAAATTCATGAAAAATGAAACATAAAAGCCAATGTTTTAAATTATAAAAAGCATTAATTTAAAAAATTCAGATTCGAAATTCGAAAAAATCTCGATGAGGTGCACACCTGCAGGGTCCCAGGTACCTATATGCCAAATTTAGAAGCTCTGTGATCAGTAGTGTGTAGTATTGTTCATGTTTAGATAAATGTATTTATTTTACTGTTGGAAAAAACAATAAACTCGTTTTTTTTTTTTTTTTTTTTTTTTTTTTTGGCAACAATTAAATTACGGATTAAATTTAAATGGCTATTTTTTTGCTATTATTAGCATTTTCATATTCTTATTAATTAAAAGAAAACTAAACAGAAATTCGAAATTCTGACTTCGATGTGCACAATGATCCTTCGGGGGGCACCTTTGTGTTAAATCTCGTGACTGTCCGAGCTATCGTTTTCGAGAACAGTGAAATATATATACAAATATTGCTCACTTAATAGTATAAGATATTAGAATATTACTCCTATTAAATAGACTCCTATTATATTAATATTGAAATAGATCAATACTGGCATAGATCCTTAATCCCACGTAAACAAAGGTTAAAAGCTGAATCCACGATATCATACTCAACTAGTAAAACAAAATAAGGGTTCATTTCAAAACAGAAGCTTGCATGAACTTTGTACATAAAGAGGTCAGATATTTTGTTCATAAAATCTATTAAATCGTTGAACCCTAGAGCGCAGTTCAATAATAATGAGAATTTAAAAACATAAAACAGAACGACGACGATAACATCTAATGGAATATATATATTTATGATATCGATTATATATATTACTTCCATTACCCTACTACCGTAGGTAATGGAAGTATTGTATTCGGTCTGAAAATTCGATATCGGGTTTTCACCTGATTTACACGTTTTAAGGTCCCCTGAGTCCAAAAAAGTGGTTTTTGGCAATTGGTCAGTGTGTATGTATGTGTGTATGTGTGTGTGTATGTATGTGGAGAATCTTCTGGCTATTATAGCTCAGAAACTAATAAAGATAGAGCTACGAAACTTTAGAATTCAAATACGTCTGGCGTACAGATGAAATTTCCAAATTTTGGTGAAAATTGAAAAACCGGAAGTTGGACCGTAAGTCCGTATCTCAAAAACGGCTCTAACGATTTTCTTCAAACTTGCTATATAAACACTCTATTAGACGTCCTTTCGAATGATATAGTTGGTTAGTTCAAGAAAATTGATAGGCGTCCTGTATTAATAGCTCAATTTCAGGCCTCCCAAGGGCGTTCCTTTAAAAACGGTTGTACGGATTTTTTTCAAACTCGCCATTTTAACTCAATTTTAAATATGCTTTTGTATGTAATTATTTTTTTCCTGTCAAAAATTGAGTTTAACCGGAAATGGGACATCGGAAACCGGAAGTGGGACCGTAAGTCCGTATCTCAAAAACGGCTCTAACGATTTTCTTCAAATTTGCTATATAAACACTCTATCAGATATCCTTTCGAATGATATAGTTGGTTAGTTCATGAAAATTGATAGGCGTCCTGTATAAATAGCTCAATTTCAGGCCTCGCATAGGCGTTCCTTTAAAAACGGTTGTACGGATTTTTTTCAAACTCGCCATTTTAACTCACTTTTAAATATGCTTTTGTATGTAATTATTGTTTTCCGGTCAATAATTGATTTTTTGAGAGAGTTGGTATCTCAAAAACGGCTCTAACGATTTTCTTTTTTGGTCACTTTTATGTTTTCTGATCACATTATCTCTCAAAAATGCATCGATACATGTAATAGCGGGTAATGGAAGTCGTGTGGTTGTTTCACACCAGATTTTTTTTTTTTTTCTGTTATGCAATAATTATTTATGTTTACGATTCAATGACTCGTGAGCGAAAGACTTTTTTGGAAATAGATCAGCTCGTCTTTCACGGCCACTGATATTAATCTATTTTGAAAACATGTTACATAAATTACTCTTGCAAGGAACTACTTTGAGATTTTTTTTCAGATTCTGATAAGGCAAATCTCGATAAATATATGCAGTATATAAGGATAAATTTAAGCAAACATAATTATTTGTGTGAAGTAATATTTTTTTTTCAAAAATAATATTATTAAAGTAATCTTTTTCAAAGAATAATTTATTTAACAATGGAATTAAAAACTTTCCTTCACATACTCTTAATTGCAATGTCTTTCGTAAGTAAAATTTAGTTGAATAATCTATATTATAATTTATTATTATTATTATTATTATTATTATGATCAAATGAATTGAAACAATGTGCATTATTGCCCGTACTCTATTTTTAGAAACTTTTTAGTCATGCTTTGAGTATTTTAAAAGATATTTAATTAAAAACTACATTTTTTGTAATAATTTATTATTTGTATTTAAGAATACTTAGATGACATTCGTGTAAGCTTTCTCTGTTCTCTATCATAATTTTTTAATAAATACATTTCTAATATATGCTGTATTGCATTCCTGATAAATGCATAAATAAAACCAGTCCTTAGATATTGTTGGCGCCAGAATGTTTCGCGCCTAAGGCGTTTCTTACTCTTTTCAATGTATTTATCTTATCCATATTTGTTATGTAAATTTACTGGCATTAGTTATTATTTCATGATTTTTCTACTCTATTTTTCATGCAATATTCCCTACAAGAAAATTTGTGCGAGAAATATACTTCTTCTGCTATTTGATGCAAATTTTTAATTTCGGTAAACTTAGGAAAAAAATTAAATGAAATGTATATCTATTAGTGTTCCTCCCAATATCACAAATAAAAATTTAAAAGTAGTCCGACTTCTTTTAGAGTAAAACAATCTTTATAATGCATATTTATAAGAAATTTTAGTACTATTATGCCAAGAAAAACTCAAATTTGAAATACCTCATTTAGTTTTCGAATAAAAACATATAAATTGAATAAGGTTCTTACAATGATATTTTAATCCTGATCCAATATCTTTAAGACTCTTGATTGTTAAGATAATTCCTTTATAGATTAAAGAATTAACTAACTAATCAGCTAATTGATTCACTGAAAAATCTACTAAAATACCCCATATCGATCGTGTTGTTTTAGAATTCATGTAAAATCGTTATAAAACAGAGGTCGACATTTTTCAAAAACTCTTAACTTCCACATTACTCGTAGAATAGTTTCGAAATAAAAAGGCAATCTTCATTAAATATTAATTTATTTAACTTTCTGACTGTCACTTTCGTATTTATCCGTTCAGTGAGCTTATTCATGTGCAGTGAAACTTGAATAATTCGAACTTGCTTAATTCGAAATTCTAGATAATTCGAGTTTTTTACCCGGCCCCTTGAATTTTGTATTAAAATAATGTTAAAAAATAGTGGATAATTCGAATTATATTTTGGATAATTCGAATTTTTCATACGATTACCTTTAAAATATTACAGTAAAATTTCTTCCTGAGATTTTTCTTAACTAAAGTGCATTATTTATTTTATCAGTTTTTCAAAAGAAGGATAAGGAAACACAAGAGAAGTCCCTACCTAGTGCATCAGAAGATATGGTGCATATACAGGAACTTCGAGGTTTTTTTTAATTGAAAGTCATGTCTAATGTAGAAGATTCTATTTTTGTATCCAATTGATAGGTTGAAGTCATATGCTATGACACAAAGATTGTACTTGAAGAAGCAATCAAAAATATCTGACTATTTTTTAAAAAGTGTTGAATAATTAAGCTCGTAAAAAATATTGATTTAATGGGAGGGGGGAGGATGTAGCAGTAAATCTTTTATCATAGAGTTTTAATTTTTTTTATTTATCTCTTCTTTTTGACAAAATAGCGTTCTTGCCAACATCCTAATTAATATTCCGTAGTGTTGTTAGTCCTGCCCTTTTTTTCACACCAGTAAATTTTTAGAGTAAGTAGTATGTTGGCAAGTATGAAACAGTATATGTAATTCGAATTTTTGGATAATTCGAATTTTTCTCAGGTCCCTTCAACTTCGAATTACCCAAATTCTACTGTAATATACCCATAATTCAAAATTAAATAATTACAAGTTCTTTCTTTTTAATCCTTTTATTAAAGTATGGAAGTCATATATAAAACAATCTTCATCTTGAATTGCATAGTTAGATTTTAACCTCATCCCACAAAGCCACTTACATACAAATGACATCTTTAAAAATTAAAAATATATTTATTAGACTTCTATAAACATCCTATACTGATGTCTATTGGCACAATAAGTTTCACTCTTTTTTACATCAAATTAGAAGTTTGTTAAATCTCTAAATATCCAATAAGTAAACTTGTTACATCTAATAGATATCAAAAATATCTAAATCTTGATTTGGTGGTCTAACATGACACATCTATTAAACATCGAAAAAGGCACGTCAAATTCATCTACATTTAAACATATAATAGATATGAAAATAAACATCTAATAGATATCAATAATTAGTAGAGGAAATCCAGGACTTTTAATGGACACTCTTAAGACATTTTGTGCATTTTATGGATCATTTGAATGTAATTTAGATGTCTGATGGATATACAGTCGGCTGCAAAATTATACGAGCACTAGCCATGTAGCATAAAAGCCACAGTCCTCTAAAAAACTAAGTCAATAAAAATAGTCATTTTAAAATAAATGTCAATTCAAGTCATTTTTAATAGCCGTGAGTATTTATTCAAAAATATAAAATGACATAAGAGGACAATCCAGGTTCATATCCATATAAAATGAATTCGTTATAAAACAATGGTGGAGGAGAGAGAGAATTTTTAATTGAGAAAAATTACATCTTTTTAGTACGGTGCTTATTATCAAACTGTCCCGGAATCAAATCCGACAGCACCCTTGTAAAATGCCAGGTTATGGAAATATCACCACATTTTGAAGCCAAGGGCGCCAATACATCTTTCTTTGTTGTTAATGTTAATTCAATGGGAAATTTTTTAAAAAGAAATGACGGTTAAAATTATGGCAACCCTTTTTGGCATAAATCACATTCGCCAACGAATACCGTTGGAAAGGCAGGTGCAAGTAATTAAGAAATATTGCGAAAATTCATGCGACATGATGTCTGCACAACGGGTCATTAATAGCTGCAGTTAAATAGATTATCTGTATATAAAATAAAATAAAATAATAAAAAGATATAACGGAAAGTTTCCAACGTACATTTACAGCTATAAATATAAATTAGATTTATTGGGAAACATAGTGAAATGGAAATAAAAATATAATTACTTTAAGGGATAATAAAATTAAATTGTGTTTAGATCCCTACATATATATATTGCATTAAGCTAAAAAGAGATCAATGTATTTAATACTGAATTTGTTCTTAAAATTAGAAAATGATAAGTATTTTAATTTTGAATGCATAATTTACTGAAATTGAAATAAGCTTGACCTAAATACAAAGGATTATAAAAGTTAATACTTTTTAATTGTGAATAAATAGATCTTTAATTATAATTGAATAAATTTTATAAAATAAAAGGATATGTGAGGAACTCCCTCACAAGCCAATAATTCCTATACTTAAAAAGTACACTTAAGACTGTTTTGATAAGTAAATCCTTGTCGAATCATGTTCTTAGACTGATTAAGAACATGACTCGACAATGATTTATTTAACAAAGCTGTATTAAGTGTACTTTTTTTTGGCAAGGATTATTGCTAGTGCTCGAATAATTTTGCAGCCGACTGTAAGTAACCATGTGGGATGTTAAACTCAAGATTTAAAATACCTTACCCTTACTAAGTCTCATTATCATTTGAATACGTTGTTAAAACTAAATAATGATAACATCATACCGATATTATTACATTTTATTAAAGCTATCAAAGAGTTTTAAACTAGAAAATCATCACGTTTATCATGCTCGTTAATTACGAAATCATTCAAATTGTTACGAAATCATTCAAAAATAACTGTAAAATCATAATATTTGAATAATTTGACTTGCATATGCTGTGTAAATCTTAGAAAAATATCTGAAAACAACTGTTAATTTTCCAAATATTAAAATTATAACAAGCCCCCCTTTTTTTTTATCAGTTTCCCTGCATCCACGAATTTTTTTCTTAATATACTAACTTATGCCAGCAATGAGCTCAAGTTTTTAAGTTTTTTTTTTATTTGAAATATTCTGAATTTGGGTATAGTTTCGTAAGTTTTATTTAAAAATTATAAGATAAAAAAAAAAAAAAAAAAAAACTTTTTATATACCATATTTTTAAATTTTCTGTTGAAGTGTATAAAAATTTTTAAGTGATAATGACGTCAATTTTTGTGAGATGCATAATTTAACTTTTTACAATTTTTTTAACGTTAACGTTTAATTAAAAGTATTTATTTTTATGTCGAAAGAAAATAAACTGGTATTTTTTTATTTTTTTTATTTTTTCGACAATTAAATTATAGCTAATATTTTAATGACTAATTTTAAAGTTATTAGAATATTATTTTTTCATATTTTAATTAATTAAAAGGAAACTAATAAAAAATTCGAAATTCGGGCTTCGACGTATTGTGTTGACATCGGGTTCCGAGCTATTCTGAAAGTTTCAAATGTCTAGCTAGTAGGGAAATTAGTTAAAAATCGATTACAAGATTTGTACCGGACAAATAAGAATAGAAGTTAATAAAAAACATGGTAAAATCAACTGTGCATATTAGGAATTGAAGTCAGCGTTATTTGAAGTAAAATTTTTTATTGAAACAGGAAAATCATAATTGAATACAGAAACTCCATAAAATATGTTTCCCTACCCCATGTTTAGAGTATCTTTATATTTACTTTGGTATCATTAACCTTATAATAAATAATTTATATAATTATTATAACTGGTGTGAAATAAACTGATATTTAAAAAAAATATATTTTTTTACAAATTTCTTACATATTTATTTTTATTTATTTTATTTATTTCAATAATAATTGTTAATATGTGTATCATGATGTTGCTATCAAATATATCTTCTGGTTGTTTATTTTTGAAATATAATACATAATTTCGACTTACGTAAATTTTGAGGATGATATAAATGCTTACAATATTACTGTCTTTAATTTTTATTTTATATAAATATTATAACTACGTTTCTTTTAATTTATTCGTCTTTTTTTTTTTTTTTTTTTTTTTTATGTCCATTATATACGAAAAACATTTACACTTTAAAATTCAGTTCCTAAGTGCAGGATACAAAATTCAGTTCAAGAATTTTTTTTTTCTGTTGTTGTTTCTGCTGTTCGTAATTCTCATTAAGCCGTGTTTCAAATCTCATGAGCTTTAATATGCTAAAAATAATCGAGAAACCTCAATAAATAAGATGAAAAATAAATTAAAAATATCAATTATCTTTTTGATATAATTGAAAGATTTAGAAGTAAATTCTTTTCTTTCTTTCAGATTAATAAAGAAGATGTATTCCTAATTACTAAACCTCAAAATTTAATAAATAATTCTATTTACTCAATATGCATATATATTAAATAAAATGAAAATCGTTTATTCATTTTTTCAAGTAAATAAATAAAATAATGTAAAAACAAGAAAAACATAAAATCTCAAGTTATGCTTGTTATTTCAAAAAAAAAAAAAAAAAAAAAAAAAATGTTGTTTAAGTAGTTATAAATAAGTGTATTCCGTAACTTGGTACAAAAATCAAACATGAATTCAGCTTGAAATAATAAAACGTGAGTAACAGCACTTCTGCTGCACTGGTGCGTAAATCTTTTGATTTATGAAGAGCTGTACTTAAATATTATGACACGAAACATATGATATGAGTGTTTAAGAGCTGTTATTATTCTTGAAATGTATTAAACAGCCTTGTATCTTATAGTAACAGTAGTACTATTGTTAGTAGTAATTATAATAATAATAATAACGATGGATACTTCCTTTTTTTATTAGGTGTTTATTCAGTGTGATATGCATGATTGGCGTGCACCTGGTAATGATGAAGAAGGTGTTTTGTGCAATGGTCTAGCAGACTCGGCTAACAATGAAACTGTTGAAACAGTTTTAAAGGTAATAATAATAATATTATTTATTATATCATTAATCCTTTACCTAAAATATTATAAAATACACAAAATATATATTCTAAATTATTTTATTTTTTTTTAGTTACACAGACTTTATATTTTTTAGTCACTAATTTTTCCTTTAAACACTAGTTGCAAGCTTTTCAAGATTTTGATCCCTACACTAAGAACAAATATATACCGCCTTCATCTAGAATGAATAAAGGGTCATTTTCTATATACTTTAACTAGAAATATAGATTTCCGAGCTATGTTCGTAAGGCACGCCAATAAACTGAATAGACGAAATGATCAAGAATTTCTAGTCTACACATTTCTAGAGGATGAAACAATATTCTGGATATTCTGAATCTTTTGTATGGCGAGAAATTCTAGCTTGATTTTCTAGAATTATTTCATAAACCAAGATTTTAGTTGCTGAAACCCGCCTCTTGTATTCGCATTTATTTGCAGAGATTTTTCAATAACGTTGCCCTCGAGAATATAGACAAACGCTCTAGAATTCCAATAGGGGTTTCTAGAACTCGCTTTCAAAGGAGACTAGAATTTATAAGGATGACATGGAACTATTATTTCTAGAGCCACAAAAGAGATTCTAGATGTCAGTTACAGACATATTTCTCATTGTAAAATTTTTAAATGTTAGCGTACGTACTATGATAACATAATTAACTGTTCTTTTATTATTAATGTATTACAATTTAAATTATAGCTGGTGAAGGAATAAATAATTAGTTATAGGAAGGAATAAAAAATTAGATTTAACTGACTAAGTAATCATGTTATACTAAATTTGGTTATACCAAGTGCCCAATTAGTCTGTAGACATTTTAAAAATTCTTAAAAATTAACGGAATTAGTATAGAATCGAACGTTGTTTGCCAAAAAAGTTATACTAGTGAAGGGGGACTTTTTTTTCGGGGGGGGGGGGGTAAAGGAAAAAATAGTTAACATTTTCGACGATAGAGGGCGATGCTCGGATGCATAACAATAAACATGCAAATCAGAGTCCTATAAATTTCAAGGTTTTCTGATTAACACAACTTATTTTTTGTTTTGCCTCCTACTTGTGCTTACATGAAGTTTTAATTGCGATGCTGACTTGGTGGATAAAAGTGTTATAGGTGAAGGCATTTTCCTCAGTTAAGAAATGCAGACAGAAGATGCGATTAGCGGTGTTGTAACTCGTTTGCAGAATTTAATTTGTGACGATAGAAAAGGTTGTATATGCCAGTAAACATTACCATGCAAATAAATATAGTTTTTTCACGGAAATGTGTGTGATTTGTCCCCTCTAACGACGAAATTTTTAACTACCATTTTCTTTACTACCCTTTCCCCCCCCCCCCCCAAATAATAATAGTAGTAATAATAACAATAATCCTTTCTTGCGAGAATATTTTCTTCGCAAATCGCGTTGAATTCTACCAAATCCTTCAATTTTTAAGAATTTTTAAAATGTCTACAGACTATACTCTACAGACCATATAATAATATATTTTTTCCTAAATTTAGTAAGCGGTCTCCAAAGTTAGCACTATCACTTATAATAGAGAATATTTGGTATTGCAAAATAATTGTGCAATCTGGTTCTTATATAATGAACAATACTCTATAATCACTGTTTACGCCTTGGATTTTGATGGAAAAAACATATAACTTTTACCAAATTCTAAATATTGCGCAGTGTATAAATATTTTTTATGATTATATTTTGTAAGCGTATGTTATTGTTTTTTTTTTTTTTTTTTTACTTTCTTCTATATACATAAGAAAACTAATTGGAATTGGCGGACTTTTCTCAGTTCCCCATCATATGTATGTTCTCATAAATATCTAATGCAGAACATATTATGTTCATGTTAAGAGAAATGAATTCGATCAAACGTTTCACACAGTGACAGAACGAAATTCCCGCCTGATAGGCTACCCACCTTTCAGTTCGACATATTTATCTTATTCTAATATATTAATTTATTTTATCGGGGTAAATTTCGTAGTTTAGTTTTCATGCTACTAGTTCCAATGCAATAGTCCCCGAAATACATATTTATATAGAATATCGCCCGATTTTGCTATTTTGATAAAAGCTTAAATTTCGAATAACTTACGAAATTTTCCTATTAGAATATTTGTAGTCAATCGTGTTCAAACAAGTATCTTAAATGTTATTTTGAAGTTGTCTGATATATTTATGATCCTCAAAATGGGCATTTATGCTCAATTTTGCCCTATTCTGCCATGTTAAGCAAATCGTAAATTCCAAATAACCTATGAATTTTTTAAATTGGAAAAATCATAGTCAGGGATGTTCATGCCAGTATCTTGCATGATATTTTAAAAGTTTTCTGACATCTTTACGATGAAAATATCCCTCAAAGTGGACGTTTATGCAAAATTTTGCCCTATTCCGTCATTATCCGTTTTTAACGAATTTACACATTTTGAGATGTTCAAAGCATGTTTTGAGCATTTTTAGGAAATAATATCTGTCTGTGGTCTATCTGCATGTTGTCAAAATTATGTAAGCACTGTATATTACGAAATAATGGACACATTTCTTCGTTTTCATGTTTCGATGGAGACTTAAGTTTGATTTGATATTGACATGTATTGGCGCTGAATTGGATTTGATCTATACCTCCAGAGTGGTAGCACTGCTATTTTGTAATCTCCTTTTTTCACCTTTTATAGGAAGGCTATATCTTAGCTTCAGGAACTCATAAGTATATAAAATTTTATGTATAGATTGTTATATTATGAAAATTATGCTAATTCAATTAAGTACATATTGGAAGATACATTACACTGTAACATTTGAATTTCCTCGTTTTCAAAAATATGTGCATAAGTGCACCAAACTTGTGAAATTGCTACGATAGTTACTTAAATTTGGGTGAATACCAGCCGTCGGATGGCATCGTTCATAAACACTTTTCTCCTATGCCTTAGCTCCTACAGCACGAATCACACAAAACATTATACGTAAGATGCCTATTCAGAAGAAAAATATTGACTTTAGTTTGGTGCATATTATGCCACTTGTTCTGTTGTTATGCAGAATTAATCACAATTTTTGTGCTGCCGTGGATATAAGTGTATATATAATCACATGAAACTTAATACTTAAGATGAATATAACGCAAAACTGTATTATTATTATTATTTTTTTTTTTTAGTACGTATCACCCGATACCTCACACTGAAAATATAACTATAAACTTTTGACTTTGAACATATAGAAGTGTAACTACATGTAGGTTACGCAGAGAAAGTGAATTCTTACGAAACACCTAAATAGTTCTGTTGTTTTCTTTCCCGCCACACACTTTTTCAGTCCTTAAATCAGAGCTGCCAACCAAATCCGGCAAATTGTTAGTACCGCCCCTTTTTCTACACCACTTAATGTTTAGAGTAATTATCTTCAAATATATTTACGATGAATGAAGAAAACAAATACTCTAAAAATTAAGTGGTGTAGAAAAAGGGGCGTTTTTCAATAGGCGTTAACAATTTGCCGGATTAGGTTGGCAGCTCTGTTAAATGATATAGAAGAAAATTTTGTGACGGACATCGAATACTATTTGGAAACCGATTTGATGATTGCAACAATCAATGTGTAATCTCTAGGAAAAATTCTGTCAATTTAGTTATGTACGAGTGCATGAGAAAGATTTTTATTAAATTATTCTACAAACATATGTGGTGATTTTTCTTTCACATTTGTTAAATGGATAACTATTAACTATTTATTAACAAAGAACAATATATCTATATATATACACACACATATATATATATATAGAGAGAGAGAGAGACTCCAACATACTAATTAATATTCCATAGCATTGTTAGCCCCGATTTTTTTTTCACACCAGTATCATTTTAGAGTATTTTTCTTCTTATTTAATCGTAATTGAATTTGGAGACTATTACTCTAAAAATATAGTGGTGTGTAAAAAAGGACGTGACTAACAACACTACGGAATATTAATTTGGATGTTGGAGTCTCTGTATATATATGTACAGAAACAAAGAGAAAATTAACTTTCATTAATTGCAAATTGCATATTTAAGATCAATTTATTACCTGAACAGATTTATGAATGGAGAATTCACCAGAAATAATTTCGAATACCTGAAATATGATAGTTCGGAATTATCTTGGATATTTTTAACACGCTTTTATTAGCTTCACCTGTATGTATGTTTGTATGTATAATGTACGTTTGTAACCACTCTGGGAGCAAACAAAAAATCTATATTGTAAAAAAAGACTTTCCCTACGTGAACGCTGTGGTTGTGAGGTAAAGCTTCGCGCTACGAACCTAAATGTCTAGCGTTCGAGCCCAGTCAGGGGATATTTTTTAAAAATGTTTTTTGTTTAATTCTAAATTATTTTAATTAAAGATTTAAATGTATGTAAATATTATAGTGTGTCACTCACACGATTTTCTCTTATCCTGCATTTTAATACTAAGATAGATATTTTGTGCTTTTTAGTTCCCATTTCTATAAAAGCGTGTTCTTTAATTTTTAAAACTATAATATTATTTATAATATACTTCCCCTAAAAGCATTTTTCTTTTCTTTTTTTATTTCTCTCTCTCTTTTTTTAATTAAACTTTAAAATTTAAAACATTAAAATTTTTTTTGGAATATTTTAAATTACATGTTTAACTTATTATTTTTTATCATTGATATCGTTAATCATTAAAACAACATTTTTTGATATTTTCACCTAAAACCTCTAACACTCACAAAGTAATTCTACAGTTTTACATGTTGAATACTCTTATTGTTACAAGAGTAACCGATAATGTTGTTCAATCCTAAGAATGGTATATTTTTGGCTGGGGTACAGTGTCAAATCTGGTTTACATGAAAAATCGTAACTTTCATTATTTATTAATAATCTTTTGGATTCCCCACGAATAGTTCTTTTTTGCTCAGCCGTGGTCTTATAACTTTATGCTATTGGTTTGTATAGCTAATTAAGGAGATATCTAGAATAGTAATAAGTAAAAAACTTTGAATAAATACCATAAAATACAAGAACTCGCAAATGCAAAAAATGTTTAATTTCTAAACTTATGTTTTTCACATTTGAACTGATTCTTCTCGTGTTTCGAAAGAAATTATTATTTAGAATCTCTTGATCTTTCTCGAAGTTATGATCTCTTTATCATCTATAAAGCTCTTTATAAACTCAAAAATCCTAAATATTCTGTTTCCAAATTGAATGATCCCGATCTCATTTTAGTAGTTTTACCTTTTAATTCATCCCTTTCCTTTGAAATTTCTAAAATTCTTTCATCGCTTAATTTTAAAGTCTTTTACAAACCCGCAACAAATTAAATTATCTTCTCTTAAAGATCTCATTTCTACTAAAAACCGATCTGGCATTTATTTAATCCCTTGTTCTTCATGTAAATTAAGTCGTATTGGTCAAACTAGGAGACTCTTCAAATATAGAATAAATGAACGCCGTCGGAATGTTCCTAATAAAAAGTATTTCAAATCTTCTGTTGCTTTCCACTGCTGGGCTCATAGACATTTTTTCTTCTAAAACTAATACCATTCCTTGTCCTATCTTATTTTCCTTTTTGGATACTCATGAAGCTTTTTATATGTTTATAAATTCGGAAAATATTGTTAATCACATTTTTTTTTTTTTTTTTCACTCCGTTCTTGTCTGATGCTTGAAATTACTTACGTAATGCTTCGATCTTCGGTTGATTTTTATTTTTATTAGAATTTTTGATCTTATTTATCTGTTTTTTTTTTTTCTTCTTTCTTTTTATAATTCTGGTCACACCAGTATTTATATTGTGATTTTTTTTTCCCGCAATACTGGAAAAGAAGTTGCAGTTTTGGTTCAGCACTCGTACCAACTTCGTTCGCTTGACTGAAGGTCGAGTTTTATTTCGACCAAAAATAATTATAATTATCATTTCTTGCTTTTAATGGTGTTTATTCCAATTTCTTTACTTATTGCTTATAAATGACTTTTCTGTAGTGCTTTTTTACAAATCTAGAATATTAGTTCATTCACACACATTTCAATATATAAACTGCTTGTTTTTATATCTCAGTCAAATCGCATACTATAAACGTACATCATGTCTATTGTTATTCTATTAAACAGTGTTGACAGAAAGAAATAGGTCTTTATTTCATATCGGACGCGTTTCGTTTCTAGTTAGTGTAGTCTCAGTGGTTAAATTTTTCAGAGAAGAATCGCCCCTTGTTTTTTTCAACTTGCATTCTTAAACTAATAGTATGTGCACTTATTGGAGTATGTATACATACATTTTATAGATATACAGGGTGATCAGTTTAAAAAAAGTACCGTTGGTTTTTCTTATTGCCCTTCAATTTGTCGGATGTGGCACCTATTCTAACACTAAAGTATAATTGTTCGAAACTTTTTTAAGTGTGGAAGACAATTTCCAACACTGTTGGACTGTCACAACTTTATTTGTGAGGTAAAACAGAAATGGCGACGTACAATGTTACTTAATCCTGTGATGATTTTATTTTTGAAAAACATAATTTAATTCAAATTTTGTACATTATCATTACTACCCCGTTTTTTATTTATTTTATTTATTTATTTTATTTCTTTATTTCTTTATTTTTTTTTTTTTTTTTTTGCACAGTCATCTAAAAGATATGGTTTTCCAGAGAAGTCCTGCAAACATAGGTGAATTAAAACAAATCATAACTGCAGAAATCTCGTCAATAACACCAACAATGCTGCGAAGTTTGTGATAAAACTTGGTTCGACGTATTCATGTTTGCATTCAAAACGGTGGCGAACATTTTCAATATTTTCTGTAAGGAATGATAATGTAAAAATATTGAATTAAATTTTGCTTTTCATAAATAAAATATCACAGGATTAAGTAATATTGTGCTTCTCCATTTCGGGTTTACCTCACAAATAAAGTTGTAACAGTCCACCAGTGTTGGAAATTGTCTCCCACATTTAAACAATGTTCTAACATTAATTTGAAAAAGCAACGGGTACTCTTTTAAATTGATCACCATGTATATTATACACACATACCTATGCACATATTACAAATCAATATTACACACGTATACAAATATTATACTTTCATATTGAATACGACCACAAATACAATTTTAGTCACAAAAATTCCCATAATTATATGTTTCTTCATGTAGCATAAAAGTAAATTTTTCTACCTTTAATTTTAAATTTTACTGTAGTCATATAAATTACAGTATCATAAATTGTTGCTTTGTTTATTTTGTTTACTAAACGCATTCCAAATATCGATATGTTTTCTTTTGTGTATATTTCAGGAGAGAGAATTAGCTTGTCAGGTACTCTGCGTGTATTCTGACGGAAGAAATGAAACAGTAAACTCACCTGAAAACCAAGCATGCAGTCTTATGACACAGGAATTGTCGTCTGGAGTAAGTGACACTGCAATTTCCTATAAAATCTAAAGCTTATTAATTTTTTAAAAATCTATTGTTGACTGGTAAAGAATCAGAACTTTTGAAGAGAAATATCATTTTCTTCCAATGGCGCGCTACTTGCGAAGGAGCCTTGACCGGGAGGCATATTTACTACCTTTACTTGAGCTCAAACGGGGATGCAGTTCGACGTTGTTGATTGGTTTTTGTTTTGCGTGTCATATCTGACGTCACGCTTTCCGCCAAAGTTCAATGGAAAATTCTATCCTATAAAGTTTTAATGATAATATTTTATTGTATTTCGACTTTATTTGTAAAATGTCTGCATTTTCGGAGTCAAAATTTCCTCCATCATTCATTCATGAAATTGAATCAATTTCTGATAATATAATTACAATTCGCAGTAATATAAAAAATTTAGAAAAGTGTGAAAAATAGATACAACAGTTTGGCGAGTTGACAAACACCAAGGGGAAATCAAAGATCATTAAAGCCCCCAGCTCAAAGAATTGCTTGCTCTTTAGTATTAATATAAGGGCTTTTTTTTTTTTTTTTCGCTCCATTTTAATTTTATATGTATCGTAGTTATCGTACAGCAATTTTAAAGAAAAAGCCGTAATGTAAATATAATAATGAGTTGATAGATAAAATAATAATGAATAGATAAATAAAATAATACATTTCCTGTTCTGTTTTTAATTTTAATTTTAATTATTATTTATTTATTTTTTAAAATCTTTTTGTCTCTGCAATACGCAAACATTTTAAAAATGTTTAAATGTGGCGCCATCTGTATAATCGGATGTTAGTTAATGCACTTAAAATATTATTATTTATTTATTTTAATTTATTTTATCTAAGTAAGTATTTTATATTAATATATTTTACAAAATATTTTAATTATAATTTATAAGGATACAAATGAAATTTATATGCAACTGTACTCTACGTTGCTTTCTTTTTATATAATAAGCATTTATTTATTATTTATTTATTTTTGAATTTTCTTAACTATTTTATGTTACAATTATGTTTATTTATTTATTTATTTATTTATTTATTTTTTTTAATGTCAGAGCAATGATTTTCAATAGCATAAATATTTTACATTTTATAACTGGAATCTTATTTAGAATATCTAAAAAATTTGTACATGATGTTTTTATAGTATTTTACTATAAAAAAAGAATTTTTTTAAATTTAGCTTTACAAAAGAGCTATATTTTATTTATTTATTTATTTTTTAATTAGTTATAGCATTTTGTTTTAACCCTTTCGCTACAAACATTTCAAAAATAAAACAAAAATTATAACAATTAATAAATTTAAAAATGAAATTAAACGGTCTAGTGCTGCCATCTATTGGTTTTACTTTAAAATATCAATGCTTTTGGTAAGAAGATAGCTAAAAATACATACAAACTTTTGAAATTAGCTTTAAAACGTCTTTAAAAAAAAAAAAAAAAAAAAAAAAAAAATCTAAAAGGCATGTCCTTGATGATGGACATCAGTAGTGAAAGGATTAATCTTCATCTCAGAAATAAATGATGAGAATACAATAGAAAAATTATTTTTCATGAAATTTTTGAAGTAAAATTTGCCACCGATATATTTCAATATTTCTTAGTAATACATAATATACTTTTTCTTCTACCATATGGGTAAGAAAAAGTTGTAATGTGAAGTATAAAAGACTATTTTTACCATAAAATAGACAAATAATGCAAGAGAGAGAAAGAAAAAAAAATCATATTAATTTTCTTAAAAAAAAAAAAAAAAAAAGAAAAAGAAAGAAAAGAAAAGAAAGAAAAAGACTTATATTATATATATTACTTATATTATATATATTTCAATAATTTTTCTTTGGCGTTTCTGACGTAGTAGTTTATTCCTGTTTTAATATTCCAACGCCATGTCTCCTGCTATTACTTATATTATATACTTTCAAGCATACAAGAGTTTAAAATATATTACTATGACTTTAATGGATAAGCCATATCCATATTCCTTAAATAGTAATAAATTGTTTATTTATTTTTCAAAAAGTACAATAAATTAATAAGGCATTTAGTACTACGTGTAATTATGCATTTTTCAAATCAGATTTCCAGAAAGTGTTTTTATTTTTTTATCCTTTATTATTTCCTTTTCCTTTTATTATTTCCTTTTATTATTCCTTTTCCTTCCAATTTTTTATTTCGATATTTGTAATTTTATTTCTCCCGAGGTTCGAAAAAAAAAAAAAAAAAAAAAAAAAAAAAAAAAAGAGAGTCTTTTTTTTTTTTATTAATAAAGTATTTAGAATACTAACAAGGTATTTAGGTATATGTACTTATTTAGTTTTGAAATTCAGATTTCATGTATATATATATATATATATATTAAATGTTTTTAAATCTGTTATTTTGATGATTATAAAAGAATAAAAGTAAAAAATATTTTTTGTTGTTAAAAATAAATGCATAAATAAATAAAAATGATAATTATTTAATAAAATTGTTGTTAAGCAATTGTTCAAAAATGTGTTTAAGGCGTGAAATCAATTTTGCGTTAAAGCTATACGAACTTCTTACATAAATTAAGAAAATAAGAGGAATTAAAAAATAAAATAAAATGAAAATATTACATAATAATTAAAAATCACTGAAAAATACAGATGGCGCCACTATTTTTTATTTTTTTTCAGAATTATTTTATTAAAGTAATTTTATCTGAACAAAATTAATTTGGTAAAATTTAAATTACTCAGAAGAAAACATTGTTTTTCAAATATAGTTAGAAAACTCTTTCAAATATCCATATTCATTTATTCACATAAAACGAGAGGAATATTGTAGATTATTACTGATTTAAGTTAAGTATTATAATCAGTGGAGAATCATTGCGTCATAAAAGGTAGCAACCAATCCGCAATGTCAAACTGCATCCCCGTTTGAACTCGAGTAAAGGTAGTAAATATGCCCTTTACTCGAGTTCAAACGGGGATGCAGTTTGACATTGCGGATTGGTTGCTACCTTTTATGACGCAATGATTCTCCACTGATTATAATACTTAACTTAAATCAGTAATAATCTACAATATTCCTCTCGTTTTATGTGAATAAATGAATATGGATATTTGAAAGAGTTTTCTAACTATATTTGAAAAACAATGTTTTCTTCTGAGTAATTTAAATTTTACCAAATTAATTTTGTTCAGATAAAATTACTTTAATAAAATAATTCTGAAAAAAATAAAAAATAGTGGCGCCATCTGTATTTTTCAGTGATTTTTAATTATTATGTAATATTTTCATTTTATTTTATTTTTTAATTCCTCTTATTTTCTTAATTTATGTAAGAAGTTCGTATAGTTTTAACGCAAAATTGATTTCACGCCTTAAACACATTTTTAAACAATTGCTTAACAACAATTTTATTAAATAATTATCATTTTTATTTATTTATGCATTTATTTTTAACAACAAAAAATATTTTTTACCTTTATTCTTTTATAATCATCAAAATAACAGATTTAAAAACATTTAATATATATATATATATATATATATATATATATATATATATATATATATATACATGAAATCTGAATTTCAAAACTAAATAAGTACATATACCTAAATACCTTGTTAGTATTCTAAATACTTTATTAATTAAAAAAAAAAAAAAAGACTCTCTTTTTTTTTTTTTTTTTTTTTTTTCGAACCTCGGGAGAAATAAAATTACAAATATCGAAATAAAAAATTGGAAGGAAAAGGAATAATAAAAGGAAATAATAAAAGGAAAAGGAAATAATAAAGGATAAAAAAATAAAAACACTTTCTGGAAATCTGATTTGAAAAATGCATAATTACACGTAGTACTAAATGCCTTATTAATTTATTGTACTTTTTGAAAAATAAATAAACAATTTATTACTATTTAAGGAATATGGATATGGCTTATCCATTAAAGTCATAGTAATATATTTTAAACTCTTGTATGCTTGAAAGTATATAATATAAGTAATAGCAGGAGACATGGCGTTGGAATATTAAAACAGGGATAAACTACTACGTCAGAAACGCCAAAGAAAAATTATTGAAATATATATAATATAAGTAATATATATAATATAAGTCTTTTTCTTTATTTTCTTTTCTTTCTTTCTTTTTTTTTTTTTTTTTTTTTTTTTTTAAGAAAATTAATATGATTTTTTTTTCTTTCTCTCTCTTGCATTATTTGTCTATTTTATGGTAAAAATAGTCTTTTATACTTCACATTACAACTTTTTCTTACCCATATGGTAGAAGAAAAAGTATATTATGTATTACTAAGAAATATTGAAATATATCGATGGCAAATTTTACTTCAAAAATTTCATGAAAAATAATTTTTCTATTGTATTCTCATCATTTATTTCTGAGATGAAGATTAATCCTTTCACTACTGATGTCCATCATCAAGGACATGCCTTTTAGATTTTTTTTTTTTTTTTTTTTTTTTTTTTTTTAAGACGTTTTAAAACTAATTTCAAAAGTTTGTATGTATTTTTAGCTATCTTCTTACCAAAAGCATTGATATTTTAAAGTAAAACCAATAGATGGCAGCACTAGACCGTTTAATTTCATTTTTAAATTTATTAATTGTTATAATTTTTGTTTTATTTTTGAAATGTTTGTAGCGAAAGGGTTAAAACAAAATGCTATAACTAATTGAAAAATAAATAAATAAATAAAATATAGCTCTTTTGTAAAGCTAAATTTAAAAAAATTCTTTTTTTATAGTAAAATACTATAAAAACATCATGTACAAATTTTTTAGATATTCTAAATAAGATTCCAGTTATAAAATGTAAAATATTTATGCTATTGAAAATCATTGCTCTGACATTAAAAAAAAAAAAAAAAAAAATAAATAAATAAATAAATAAACATAATTGTAACATAAAATAGTTAAGAAAATTCAAAAATAAATAAATAATAAATAAATGCTTATTATATAAAAAGAAAGCAACGTAGAGTACAGTTGCATATAAATTTCATTTGTATCCTTATAAATTATAATTAAAATATTTTGTAAAATATATTAATATAAAATACTTACTTAGATAAAATAAATTAAAATAAATAAATAATAATATTTTAAGTGCATTAACTAACATCCGATTATACAGATGGCGCCACATTTAAACATTTTTAAAATGTTTGCGTATTGCAGAGACAAAAAGATTTTAAAAAATAAATAAATAATAATTAAAATTAAAATTGAAAACAGAACAGGAAATGTATTATTTTATTTATCTATTCATTATTATTTTATCTATCAACTCATTATTATATTTACATTACGGCTTTTTCTTTAAAATTGCTGTACGATAACTACGATACATATAAAATTAAAATGGAGCGAAAAAAAAAAAAAAAAAGCCCTTATATTAATACTAAAGAGCAAGCAATTCTTTGAGCTGGGGGCTTTAATGATCTTTGATTTCCCCTTGGTGTTTGTCAACTCGCCAAACTGTTGTATCTATTTTTCACACTTTTCTAAATTTTTTATATTACTGCGAATTGTAATTATATTATCAGAAATTGATTCAATTTCATGAATGAATGATGGAGGAAATTTTGACTCCGAAAATGCAGACATTTTACAAATAAAGTCGAAATACAATAAAATATTATCATTAAAACTTTATAGGATAGAATTTTCCATTGAACTTTGGCGGAAAGCGTGACGTCAGATATGACACGCAAACTAAAAACCAATCAACAACGTCGAACTGCATCCCCGTTTGAGCTCAAGTAAAGGTAGTAAATATGCGACCGGGAGGGCGGGGGGGGGGAGATCGCTACCCCAAACGAGGACTACACATTCATGCCTTTCCGGGTTTCGAACCCGGATGCATATTTACTACCTTTACCCGAGTTCAAACAGGGATACAGTTTGACGTTGCTGATTGGTTCTTACCTTTTATGACGCAATGATTCTCCACTTATTATAATACTTAGCTTAAATCAGTAATAATCTACAATATTCCTCTCGTTTTATGCGAATAAATGAATATGAATATTTGAAAGAGTTTTCTAACTGTATTTGAAAACAAAGTTTTCTTCTGAGTAATTTAAATTTTACCAAATTAAATTTATTGTACATAAAATTACTTTAAAAAAATAATTCTGAAAAAGAAAAATAGTAGCACAATCTGTATTTTTCATGTAACCTTTTCATTTCATTTTATTTTTTAATTCCTCTTATTTTCTTAATTTATGTAAGAAGTTCGTATAGCGTTAACGCAAAATTCCTTAAGCATATTTTTAAACAATTCCTTAACAACAATTTTATTAAATAATTATCATTTATATTTATTTAGGCATTTATTTTTAACAACAAAAAATATTTTTTACTTTTATTCTTTTATAATCATCAAAATAACAAATTTAAAAATGTTCAATACATATATTTATGCATATGAAGTCTGATTTCAAAACTAAATAACTACATGTAATACTAAATACCTTGTCAGTATTCTAAATACTTTATAGATTAAAAGAAAAAAAAGAGAGAGAGAGATAGAGAGAAAGAGAAACACTTTCTGGAAAACTGATTTGAAAAATAAATAATTATAGATAGTACTAAATACCTTATTAGTTTATTGTACTTTTAGAAAAATAAATAAACAATTTATTAAAATTTAAGGAATATGGCTTATCCATTAAAAGTCATAGTAATATATTTTAAATTCTTGTATACTTAAAAATCTGTAATATAAGTTTTTCTTTTTCTTTTTCTTTTTCTTTTCCTTCTTTTCTTTCTTTCTTTTTTTTTTTTTTTTTTTAGAAAATTAATATGTATATGTATATATATATATATGTATATATATATATATATATATATTATATTTCTCTCTCTCTCTCTCTCTTGTATTACTTATCCATTTTATGGTAAAAATAGTTTCTTGTATTTCACGTTACAACTTTTTGTAACCCATATAGTCGGAGAAAAGTAAATTTGTATCACTAAGAAATATTGAAATATGTAGATGGCAATTTTTACTTTTAAAATTTATGAAAAATAATTTTTCTGTTGTTATTCCCATCATTTATCTCCGAGATGAAGATTAATCCTTTCACTACCGACGTCTATGTTCAATGACATGCTTTTTTGAATTTTTTTTAAGACTTTTAAAACTAATTCCGAAATTTTGTCTGCAATTTTAATTATTTCCTTATCAAAAGCACTAATATTTTAAAGTAACAGTAATAGGTGGCAGCACCAGACCGTTTTATTTCATTTTTGAATTTATTTATTGTTATATTTTTTTATTTTATTTTTAAAATGTTGGTAGCGAAAGGATTAAAACAAAATACAATAACGAATTGAAAAATAAATAAATAAATAAAATATAGCTCGTTTATAAAGCTAAATTAAAAAATTACTTTTTCTGCGTAGTAAAAGCATTCATGCACAATTTCTTTTAGATATTCTAAATAAGATTCCAGTTATAAAATGTAAACTATTTATGTTATTGAAAACCATTCCATCTGTTAAAAGTTACTTGATTTAAGAAAATATGATCTGACATAAAAAAATAAAAAAAATAAATATTTTAAATAAAAAAATTGTAACATAAAAGAGTTACGAAAATTAAAAAATTAATTAATTAATTAATAAATAAATGCTTATTATATAAAAAGAAAGTAACATAGAGTACAGCAGCATATAAATTTCATTTGTATCCTTATAAATTATAAATAAAATAGCTTGTAAAATCTATTAATATAAAATACTTAGATAAAATAAATAAATAATAATATTTTACGTGCATTAACTAAAATCCGATTATGCAGATGGTGCCACATTTAAATATATTTTTAAATATTTTAAAAATGTTTGCGTATTGCAGAGACAAAAAGATTTAAAAATTAAAAAATAAATAAGTAAACAAATAAATAAAAAAATTTTGAAATTAAAATTAAAACAGAATAGGAAATGAATTAATTTATCTATCAATTTATTATTATTATTTACATTACAGATTTTTCTTTAAAATTCCTGTACGATATCTACGATACATATAAAATTAAAATGGAACGGAAAAAAAAAAAAAAAAAAACTTTTTTTAATACTTATGAGCAAGCAAATCTTTGAGTTGATGATCTTGAACTGATGATCTTGGCTTTAATGATCTTGATTTCCAATTGGTGTTTGTGAACTCACCAAACTCTTGTATCCATTTTTCACACTCTTCTAAATTTTTATTTTCCGAACACTATAGTGAGGAAAGTATTGTAATCATGTCAAAAATCCGAATTCGAGATTTTGATGTTTCTATACGTTTCGAGGTCCCCTGAGTCCGTTTTCACTATTTTTACGATGATATATGTATGTGTGTGTGTATGTGTGTATGTATGTGTGTATGTCTGTGAGTGAACACGCTAGTATCTAAACGCTTCGTTCGAATAAGCTGAAACTTGATGCGTATATTGTAAGTCACCATAGTACGAACCCTATAGATTTTGGTGAATCTAGCACTTATAGTTTTTTTACAGGGACACAAAGAAAATTTTTTTATCATTATGGTCTATAAGACCAAAATCTGAAAAGTGCGATAGCATCTAAACGCCTTCTTCAATTAAGCAAAAAATTTATACACATATTATAGGTCACAGTTACTCAATCTGTATAGAGTTTGGAGAATCTGGCACTTACAGTTTTTTACAGGGGCACAAAGAAAAATTCTTTATCATTGTGGCCTATGGGGTCAAATTTTTAAAAGTGCGATAGTGTCTAAACGCTTATTTAATCTGAACAAAAAATTTGTACACATGTTATAGGTCACAGTTGCACGAACTGTATAGATTTTGGTGAATTTAGCACTTACAGTTTTTTTACAGGGACACAAAGAAAAATTCTTTATCATTATGACCTGTGGGACCAAATTTTCACTTTCTTCTATATTCAATAGAAGAAAGTATTGGATTCATAAAAATTTTCGACCTCGGGTTTTTGATGGATTTACACGTTTTGAGAGCTGTAGAACATGATTTGACCATTTTTAGAAAATGCCTGTCTGTTTGTCTGTCAGTCTCTGCGTGGACGCGACAAACTTTTGTGGCAACTGTATCTCAGGAACTACTTCACAAAATTTTATACAAATTGGTATATAGTTGCATCTTGACATAAATTAGTGCCTATCAATTTTTGCCATCCCGCTTTTTCTAAATTTTTAACATGGTGGTATAGTACAAAATTTTGTATAAATGTTCATAAAGAAAATTATCTTTTAATAATCAATATGAAATTTACCAGAATTATTTATAATAGAGATAGTCAACTGGGAAAAATTTTTTGTATGTGTAGGAGCCTCGCCTCCCCCCCCCTGGCGGGGAATCCCCCCCTCGAGGGGAGTAAATTTTCATGATGGGTATCTTTCAAAAGAGCTCGCCAGTACCTTTAAAACGGAAGGTTGAACCATAGATCTGCGGTAATTTAAAATGAAGTTATCGATTTTTTTTTTAAATGTAATATTGACAATAAAATTGACTTTTTTTTTGGATATTTAGTGTTATACTACTTCTCTAATATGGAAATCATCTGCATTGTCACGGAAGATAATTTTTTTAAATAATAATTTTAATAAATTATTTTTACTGAGTGAATTTGTATAGGAAAATATAGAAGAAAGTCATGTGGTGGCCACAACATTCTAGTTAAAAGTGCGATAGCATCTAAACGCCTTATTCAATTGAGCTGAAAATTTATATGAATATTATAAATCACTGTTGCACTAACTATAAGCATTTTGGTGAATCTAGCGTTTATAGGTTTTTTACAGGGACACAACGAAAATTTTTTATCATTATGATCTATGGGCTCAAAGTTCAGTAGCGTTAAATAAAACATCGTGTAATATATGGAGAAAAGTACTTAAACACTTTATTATGGTTTTCTCTCTTTTGTTTTTTAACAACTCCTCTTTCTTTGCTTTATCTACAAAACTGTTAATTACCCAATGTTCGGAAAGTTGAGTGGAGTCACTCCAGATTTTTTTTATATTACTGCGAATTGTAATTATTATATTAGAAATTGATTCAATTTCATGAATGAATGATGGAGGTAATTTTGACTTTAAAAATGCAGACATTTTACAAATAAAGTCGAAATACAATAAAATATTATCATGAAAACTTTATGGGGTAGAATTTTCCGTCAAATTTTTCCTGAAAGCTTGACGTCAGATATGAGACGCAAAACACAAAAACCAATCAACAATGACGAACTGCATTCCCGTTTGAACTCGAGTAAAGGTAGTAAATATGCGGACGGGGGATTGGGGGGGGGGGGGGTTAGCAGGAGACAAAAACACGTTTGTAAGCATAACTCGACCTCAAATTACAAACACGGTGAAGAAATTGCACATAGAGAGACTAGACTTGAGAACAAAAGAAAAAAAAAAATCGTTTTCTGCGATTTTGAAATTTTTGATTTTTTAGGAAGGGGGGGGGTCAGTTTTTGGCAGGAAATTTTGCAAATTCTGTATTTTTGAGTAGAACTATACCAAAAATGGTACAATGGTGTTGAAAACCGCCATGCGTCTCTCTTTATGATATTTTCGAAAACCTTTTTTTTTTTTTTTTTTTGCGGGGATGGGGGATTTTCGATTCTGGGAGAGAGGAGGGAGTTACGAGGGGGCGAATTCGAGACAACCCTTTTAGCTCTAAATTTATCGGAGGAAATCTATAGGAACTGCGGTCAAGAATTTTGGTGGGTGGATTGTTTGTATATATCCGACACCTGTAATAATGGAATTCCCTGAAATTCTTCCCTCCTTCGCCCTTGGGGGCAGGACGCAAAAACACGTTAGTGGGAATAACTTGGCTCCAAATTACTTCACGGTGAAGAAACTGCACATGCAGAGAGTCGACTTAAGTACAAGAAATCATTTTCTGCAATTTTGGGATTTTCGATTTTTCAGAGAGGATGTAGGAAAATCAATTTTCGAGGCGAAATTTCACAAATTCTGAATTTTTGAGTAGAGCTTTACAAACTAGTATGTTGTGGCCACCACAAGACTTTCTTCTATATTTACCTATACATATTCAATCAGTAACAATATTTAAAAAAAAAAAAAAAAAAAAAAGTACGATTTTTTTTTCCGTTTTTTTTTTTTTTTTTTGTTAAAAGTGAAAAAAATCGATAACTTTGTTTTAAATTATCACAGATTTATAGTTCAACCATTCGTTTTAAAGGTATTGACGAGACCTTTCGAAAGATACCCATCTTGAAAATTTATCCCCCCCGGGGGGGTACTTCCCCCCCAGGGGGGGAAGCGATGCCCCCCCATGCAGAAATTTTTTTCCTAGTTACATACTACTATTATCAATAATTCATATTAATTTTACAATTACATGTTTAAAACAACTCTAATTATGCACATTTATACGAATTTTTGTCCTATGCTGCCATGTTAAAAATTTAGATAAAATGCTATCACAGCGCCACCTGTTGAGCTATTGATCCCCAAACATAATCAGCACCAGTTTATGTCGGGGACCAACTAAATACCAAGTTTGGTTAAATTTCGTTAAAAAAAAAAAAAAAAAAAAAAAAAAAATTGCGATATTTTTCTGTTTTTTTTTTGTTAAAAGTAAAAAAAATCGATAACTTTGGTTTAAATTATCACAGATTTATCGTTCAACCATTCGTTTTAAAGGTATTGACGAGATCTTTCGAAAGATACCCATCTTGAAATTTTGCCCCCCCGGGTGGGAACTTCCCCCCCCGGTGGGGGGGCAACCGATGCCCCCACATGCACAAAATTTTTTCCTAGTTAACTACTACTATTATCAACCTGATCTTTCGAAAGATACCCAATGTGAAAATTTACCCCCCATGGGGGTATTTTTCCCCTAGGGGGGGAAGCGATGCCCCCCCATGCAGAAAATTTTTTTCCTAGTTACATACTACTATTATCAATAATTCATATTAATTTTACAATCACAAGTTTAAAACAACTCTAATTATGCACATTTATACGAATTTTTGTCCTATGCTGCCATGTTAAAAATTTAGATAAAATGCTATCACAGCGCCACCTGTTGAGCTATTGATCCCCAAACATAATCAGCACCAGTTTATGTCGGGGACCAACTAAATACCAAGTTTGGTTAAATTTCGTTAAAAAAAAAAAAAAAAAAAAAATTGCGATATTTTTCTGTTTTTTTTTGTTAAAAGTAAAAAAAATCGATAACTTTGGTTTAAATTATCACAGATTTATCGTTCAACCATTCGTTTTAAAGGTATTGATGAGATCTTTCGAAAGATACCCATCTTGAAATTTTGCCCCCCCGGGTGGGAACTTCCCCCCCCCGGTGGGGGGGCAACCGATGCCCCCACATGCACAAAAATTTTTTCCTAGTTAACTACTACTATTATCAACCTGATCTTTCGAAAGATACCTAATGTGAAAATTTACCCCCCATGGGGGGTGTTTTTCCCCTAGGGGGGGAAGCGATGCCCCCCCATGCAGAAAATTTTTTTCCTAGTTACATACTACTATTATCAATAATTCATATTAATTTTACAATCACAAGGTTAAAA
This sequence comes from Salticus scenicus, assembly GCA_963930645.1. Classification (NCBI taxonomy): domain Eukaryota; kingdom Metazoa; phylum Arthropoda; class Arachnida; order Araneae; family Salticidae; genus Salticus; species Salticus scenicus. The sequence goes on along the minus strand of CAWVNO010000980.1, from coordinate 184,916 downwards.
CAACTCTAATTATGCACATTTATACGAATTTTTGTCCTATGCTGCCATGTTAAAAATTTAGATAAAATGCTATCACAGCGCCACCTGTTGAGCTATTGATCCCCAAACATAATCAGCACCAGTTTATGTCGGGGACCAACTAAATACCAAGTTTGGTTAAATTTCGTTAAAAAAAAAAAAAAAAAAAAAAAAAAAAATTGCGATATTTTTCTAAGTTTTTTTTTGTTAAAAGTAAAAAAAATCGATAACTTTGATTTAAATTATCACAGATTTATCGTTCAACCATTCGTTTTAAAGGTATTGACGAGATCTTTCGAAAGATACCCATCTTGAAATTTTGCCCCCCCGGGTGGGAACTTCCCCCCCGGTGGGGGGGCAACCGATGCTCCCACATGCACAAAAATTTTTACCAAGTTAACTATTACTATTATCAACGAGACTTTTCGAAAGATACCCATCTTGAAAATTTACTTCCCCGGGGGGGGATTTTCCCCCCCAGGGGGGGAACCGATGCCCCCCCAGGCACAAAATTTTTTTCCTAGCTAACTACTACTATTATCAATAATTCCTATTAATTTTACAATCACAAGTGTAAAATAACTCTCTTTATGCCCATTTATACGGAATTTTGTCCTATGCTGCCATGTTAAAAATTTGCATAAAATGCGATCACAACGCCACCTATTGAGCGAGTGATCCCAAAATCTAATCAGCACCAGTTTATGTCAGGGTGCAACTAAATACCAAGTTTGGTTAAATTTCATTCATTGGTTCGTGAGATACAGCGTCCACAAAAAAATGATACAGACAGACAGACAGACAGACAGACAGACAGACAGACAGACAGACATTTTCTAAAAACTATTAATTCGTGTTCTCCATATCCCAAAACATGTAAATCCATCAAAAAGTGGACTTCGAAAATTTTCGCGAATCCAATACTTTCTCTATATTACATATAGAAGAAAGTAAAAATGGTACAGATAGATATACTGAAAACAGCTATGTGTCTTCTTTAGAATATTTCCAAAATTTCATTTTTGTTTTTCGTGATTTTTACTTTCTTCTATATGTAATATAGAGAAAGTATTGGATTCGCGAAAATTTTCGAAGTCCACTTTTTGATGGATTTACATGTTTTGGGATATGGAGAACACGAATTAATAGTTTTTAGAAAATGTCTGTCTGTCTGTCTGTCTGTCTGTATCATTTTTTTGTGGACGCTGTATCTCACGAACCAATGAATGAAATTTAACCAAACTTGGTATTTAGTTGCACCCTGACATAAACTGGTGCTGATTAGATTTTGGGATCAATCGCTCAATAGGTGGCGCTGTGATAGCATTTTATGCAAATTTTTAACATGGCAGCATAGGACAAAATTCCGTATAAATGGGCATAAAGAGAGTTATTTTACACTTGTGATTGTAAAATTAATATGAATTATTGATAATAGTAGTATTTAGCTAGGAAAAATATTTTGTGCATGAGGGGGCATCGGTTCCCCCCCCCCGGGGGGGAAAATCCCCCCCCCGGGGAAGTAAATTTTCAAGATGGGTATCTTTCGAAAGGTCTCGTTGATAATAGTAATAGTTAACTTGGAAAAAATTTTTGTGCATGTGGGGGCATCGGTTGCCCCCCCGGCGGGGGGGGGGAAGTTCCCACCCGGGGGGGCAAAGTTTCAAGGTGGGTATCTTTCGAAAGATCTCGTCAATACCTTTAAAACGAATGGTTGAACGATAAGTCTGTGATAATTTAAACCAAAGTTATCGATTTTTTTTACTTTTAACAAAAAAAACTTAGAAAAATGTCTCAATTTTTTTTTTTTTTTTTTTTTAACGAAATTTAACCAAACTTGGTATTTAGTTGGTCCCCGACATAAACTGGTGGTGATTATGTTTGGGGATCAATAGCTCAACAGGTGGCGCTGTGATAGCATTTTATCTAAATTTTTAACATGGCAGCATAGGACAAAAATTCGTATAAATGTGCATAATTAGAGTTGTTTTAAACTTCTGATTGTAAAATTAATATGAATTATTGATAATAGTAGTATGTAACTAGGAAAAAAATTTTCTGCATGGGGGGGCATCGCTTCCCCCCTAGGGGGGAAATACCCCCCCAGGGGGGTAAATTTTCACATTGGGTATCTTTCGAAAGATCAGGTTGATAATAGTAGTAGTTAACTAGGAAAATTTTTTTGTGCATGTGGGGGCATCGGTTCCCCCCCCACCGGGGGGGGCAAAGTTTCAAGATGGGTATCTTTCGAAAGATCTCGTCAATACCTTTAAAACGAATGGTTGAACGATAAGTCTGTGATAATTTAAACCAAAGTTATCGATTTTTTTTACTTTTAACAAAAAAAAACTTAGAAAAAAAAAATCGTACTTTTTTTTTTTAAATATTGTTACTGATTGAATATGTATAGGTAAATATAGAAGAAAGTCTTGTGGTGGCCACAACATACTAGTTTATTCTGGTGGGGGGGGGGGAAGGTGAGTTACGAGGGGAAAATTCGAGCGCGCTAAATATGCCCTGGGAAATCTAGGCGAGTTGCGGTCACGTATTTTGGTGCGAAATTGTTTTTATGTGTCTAATACCTATTGGAACGGGATTTTACGAAATTCCTCTCCTTCCTCCTCTTGGGGGTCGGGCGATAAACACGTTTCCAAGCGTAACTTTTCTCCAAATTATCTCAGTAAGATTAATTTGTATACGTGAGTTCATGCGTAACCAACATATACCCCCCCCCCCCCCCCCACTTTAAAGGTTCACTGTAAAAAATATGCCCGATTTGCAGCCAGAAATTCTCTGTAATTTGAGAAAATACGCGTAATTTACGAAAAAAATACGTTGTCAGAACGTATATTTTGTAATTACAGAAAATTTCTAGCAACAACTAGGACATATTTTTTACAGTGTTAGAAGTAAATACGTTTTCAAGACTAACTCTGTTGCAAATTATCTCAGGAAAGCGAGTTTTTTTTATGTCGATTGGTTATGCGTACCTAGTACACACACCTCAAAGAATTTTTTTTATTACTTTTTACTTTCTCTCATAGCAAGGGAGGGAGCCCAAAAAATGTTTTGTGGCTTAAATCTGCTCCAAACTATCTTAGAAAAGCGATTTTTGATGTGTAGGTCAGTTATACATATCCAACACGTAGTATAAAGGAATTTTCCAAAATCTCCCCCCCCCCTTTTTTTGCACACTTTATGATCGGCCAGGGGTGTGAGTGTGCAAAAACACATTTTCAGCGTAACTCTGCTCCAAATTATCTGAGAAAAGCGATTTTTTGATGTATCGGTTAGCTATATGTATGCAATACGCAATCTAAAGTGATTTTCCCAAATTACCCCCTCCCATTGGGGTGGGCGGGGCAAAAAAACACTGTTTCAATTTTGAATGCAATTCAAATTTTCATACACTGGCATACTTTGGCATGTGAGTGTTGATTAAGAGTACGCAATATGCACTCTGGTGGGATTTCTCGAAATTTCTAATTTACCCGTTGGGGAAGGGGAGTAAAACAGTTAAATCGTTGCCGAAGGCAGTTAGGACCCGGATTTCTCATATTGCGATCAAGAAAACCTCTTCTAAACACAACGGAAACTTTAACTTAGGTTTCGACTTATTTTAGAGTTTTTATTTTTGAAATTTTATTAATAATTAGCAGACTTTGCCCGCTTCGCTGGACACTACACTTAAATGAGTTGTCAAAATCCCATGTCATTATTAATAACCGAAGTTCCCGCTGTGTTCGGTAGAGGTTTTTCTCGTTCGCAACGTGAGGAGTCCGGGTTCCCACTTCCTTCGGCAGCAAATTACCCGCTTCTTACTTCCCCTTCCCCAGCGGGTAAGTTCGCAGTTTTGAGAAATCCCACCAAAGTACATAATGCGTTCACTTAATGAACATCCACATACCAAAATTCGCCCTTTTAAGATAATTTAAGGCAAATTCAAACGGGGAAAAGTGTTTTACACGCGTTTATTGCCCCCTATTCTAAGAGGGGTTAGGGGGAATTTCGCAAAATCACGTTACAATAACTATCGGATACATATAAACAATTTACGCACCAAATTTCGTGACTTCTAATCCCATAGATTTCAAAAGACAAACTTAGTTCTAAAAGAGGGGGGGGGGTTCGATCTTACTCCTTCGTAACTTCCTCCACCCCCCCCCCCCCCAAAAAAAAAAAAATCGAAAATCGAAAACTGAAAATCCCAAAATAACGAAAATGTGTTTTCCCCCTCCGTCCTCTTAAAAATCAAAATTTCCTAAATCACAGATACTTTTTTTATTTGTACTTATGTGTAGTCTTTTCAAGTGCAATTTCTTCACTGTGAAGTAATTTGGAGCCAAGTTATGCTTGCAAATATATTTTTGCAGTCTGTTCCCCCAAAGGTGTTAACGTTGGTAATTTCGATAAATCCAGATAATAAAATGTCGATAATTACTTTAGGTGTAGGATACATATAAACAATCCAAGCATGAAAATTTGCGACCGCAGGACAAAAGCAGTTCTACTTGTCTGGATTTTGCCCCTTCGTAACCCCCCCCCCCTCCCCGAAAAAACCCCCCACTAAATAGACAATAATAGGTTTTTGGAAATATCCTAAGGATGTCGCATAGATTTTTTTCACTACCTTTGTTCTATTTTTGGTAGAGTTCTACTCAAAAATCCGGAATTTCCGAAATTTTCAGTAAAAATCAATTTTACTACTACCTCCCCTTAAAAATCATGTCTAGTCACCGTGTGCGAATTTCTTTATTGTAAAGGAATTTGGAGCCGTGCTATGCTTAAAAACGTGCTTTTGACCCCCCCCCCCAAGGGAGAAACAGGGGGGGGAATTTCAAAGACGTTGATCGATATAATTTTAAGTTGGGGAAAGACCTAAGTTCTTGCCATGTGCCGTTGAGTTCCGTCTAGTCGTTCTCACGTGATACACGAGCAAATATAGCAATAAAGACATACAGACACGACGATGCACACACACACACACACACACACAGGGGGTAACAGCTTATTTAAAGAAGATTTCTCCATCACTGTAAATAGAAGCGTCTTAAATTCAGACAGAAATGTGTCTGAAATGTCAATTCAGACACATAAATGTCTGAAACACTTACGCATGCAAAATTTCAGACGCATGTGCTGTCTTAAATTAAGACACGTAAATGTCTTTTTTATAAATGAGCTGAGATAAGTGTCTGAATAAGGTTGATATGTCTGAAATTAAGACATATAGCATTTTAAGACACATAAAATTTCAGACATTTTATAATTTAGGCACTTAAAAATTCAGACATTACAAATTTCAGACACTTAGAAATTCAGACATTTGTATTACTTAAAAAATTTTCTATATGGAATCTACTTTAAGCAGCATGCATATCCTGTTTTAACATTTTTTTTAACAAATAAATTTGACATTATTTTATGTTATATAAGTTTAAAAATTAAAAAGCAAAGTTAATTTTGATTTAAAATTCTAAGAAAGCGAATTCGTAACTAAACAATCTTAAACAATTTGTGCATACTTGTTTTTTTTTTTTTTTTTTTCGCGTTTTAAAAATTATTTTATGTTTCCCTACACTTCAAAATGTAAAAGAGCATTTTTTTTTTTTTTTTTTTTTTTTTGGTTTCATGTATATTGTTTGTTTTCTTGCAAATACCAGTTAATTAAAAAAAAATCGTTTAAAATCCATAGGCTACTATTTTTTTCATATTTATTACCCATTAAAAAAAAAAAAAAAAAAAAAAAAAAAAAAAAAACTCTAAACGTCTACACATGAAATTTAAGATAATATGTATTAAGCTTTACTTCTTATGGACAGTTTTATTGCAAAGACATAAAACTTCAATTTGTTTTACGGATACTAGAATATATTTCGTTATACAAGCAGAGAACAGCGTGAGCACCGATGGCTTTATAGGGAAGACTAACGACTTTGAATCCGTTGGTTTTCCGTTCGATTCCCGCCGGGGGCAACGGGGAATATTTTTGTAAAAATTATTAATATATATATTTTATGCTCTAGGAGACTCTAAAATCTATTTTTCACAGGTAAACGGTATAAAACGCAACTTTTTATTTATTTATTTATGAAAAATATTCACTGTAGACAGGATCAAAGATGGCGGAATTTCAGATGTTTCGAGTGTGAAACAATCTGCCTTTTAAGACACTTTTTAGCATCTTAAAATTCAACACCCGATTCAGACACAATTGTGTCTGAATTTCAATTTAAAGTGTTCCCAGAACTGAAAAATCTACCTTATGATTACTACTCATTCATACATTAACGGCGATGGAGTCTGTAACAGGTCAAATTTTTAAGAACTTGATAAAATTATAGATAAAAATAAAGTCTTGAGGACTAAACAAATTTCTAGGATGGACGTATGTAAAGTGAAAACTGTATATTGTAACAAAATGTTAAAATAATTATATTTTTAATCCTTATTGAATAACCAATAAAAATGGTTAACTTAATTGTATTTTGGTAAAAATAAATTTATACCTGGTGGTTGTAGTTTACAAAATGGGAGTAAAAATGCTCAACATTTTCAATAAATAATTATGAAATAAATAATTTTAGTTTCGATATATAAGTAAGAAAAAGTGCATCAGATATATTAATTATGACATCGCGTAAAGAAGAAAATGGTAATTTTTTCAAATCAAGGTACATCTTTCTTAAAGGATAATGGTCAAACAATTATTTCAACTAAAAATATAGCTAATACTGTTGGCGAAATTTTGTCCAATATTTTCAACTAAAATTCTTACACTGGACTTATTTTGATTTACAAACGAAATTCTGAATGCATAGATATTAATTACAGATCCCGCTCGCCACAAAATTACAATAGTCCTCTCACCGGCCGAGAAACAGTAGGATGAAACACACTAAAAAATCTGTTCCTGGGCCTGATAGTATTACTTACCTTATGATCAAACATTTATCTAAGGCTCTCTTACACATTTGCTCTAATTATACAATATAATCATAGCCTCCTAAACCAGATGCCTTCTGTGTGGCTCGGAAACTTGGCAACAGTTCAAGTGGTAGACAGCGCCACCTAGTACAGATTACACTCTTTTTTATTCAATTGTAATCAATAATTTTAAGAAATGATATATGATATATATAATCAAAGTTTCTTCATTTCTATTCGCCTTTTATGTATATCAAATCCCACTTGTAAAAAAAATTGTTGAATAAAAAAGTCGTGCAATCTGTACCAGTTGGCGCTGTCTATCGCCAAGTATCCGAGCCACGCGGAAAGCATCTAGTTCAGGAGGATATGATATAATCTAGAGAAAATATAGATTTCCTATTCCCTGGCGCGATGCGATTGTATTTTTTTTTCCAAATACCTGTCAAATATAAAATGATCAACAAGTTTTAGACCCATCTCCCACACTATCTGCCTATGTAAACTCCTACAAAACATGATGAATACCCGGCTTGTTTTCTTTATTGAAATAAAAACAATTTAACTTTTATTTCAATGTCAAAGTAGATTTTCTCTTTGCCTTCCTACAACTGGCAATACCTGTTTGCTAGAGATGAACATCTGGTATGCTATTGTCCAATGAAACTACCTAGAGTCGGTGTTTTTTATTATTGAAAAAACATATGACGAGACATAACCATAACATTACACCATATTAAAGGAACCTTTTTAATTTGGACCTAAGAGGAAATCTTATTTTAATTAAAAACCTTTTAAAAGCAAGACGCTATAGGAACGAAACGGTTCAGTTTACTCTGATTTTTACTTTGGGGAAAAGAGTGTACCTTAAAGCTGTTTCTTGAGTGCTATACTCTTCCCTTTGAAAACCAATGATATTTTAAAACTATTGCCATCAAATGTTCATGGTAGGCTCGATGTTGACGACCTGCATATTTCTTGCCAGGTAGATGGCATGCATTTTATTGAGTGCCATTTACAACTTGGTTTTAACCACACCACAAAATGCACAAAATATGTAAATGTTTCTTTTTCTTCCTTTTCTCTCTTTTTTTTTTTTTTTTTTTTTTTTTTAACCTGATAAAATTTAATGTATGCACTTTTGTCGTAAACGTAGTCTTCATCCAGACCTAGAGATTCATCTTAATAGTCTAATTTCAGTTACTGACACTGCCTGCTTCTTGGATGTTATGCTTTAGAAGGAACTAAACTTTGTCCTACATGATTTAAACTCCAGGACTAATTAAGACAAAAAATTAAACAAATTTAAAGAACTTTTCTAAAATTTCTTGGGATACAGATTGGACTTCTTTTGTAAAAAAGCATGGAGAACCATTCGTTGAACGTTAGATTATGCTTGTAAAATTTATTCTTCGACTGATAATTTAAACATAAAAAATACTGGACACTGGATCACAGTGTCCTGTAGAATTTGTTCTGATGCTTTTCGCACTTTAACCATTCTGAGTATATTGACTATATGGATCGGCCGTAAAATGTTATAAGACAACAACTCTCTTTGGAGTTATACTATTGCATTCTTTCACACCCTCATAACCCACTTCAATTCCATTTAAAGAACAACCATCATAATGTTTTTCAAATCTCTTATCTTGCATTCCACATTTTTGTTTAAGAATTAATAATATCCTCACAGCACACCTTATATTGACACCAAAGCCTGTCCTCGCTCTGTTTTAAATACGACTCCTTGGAATTCCGAAGTTACCTTATTATTAAATTCTGCTTTTATCCTTTCAATAGTTTTGACAAATCTGATATAGGTGCGACTATTTTTCAGATACACTTTGTTTCCAGTCTCTCTGATTATAAGGGCTATATTAATATCTACACTGAGGGAGTTGGCTCCAAAACTAATGATCTTGTTGGAAGTAGTGTAGTCTGCGGTACTACCACTTTTAGCTAGAACCTTTTTTGCTATATTCCAGTCTTTTCTGATGACTTGTTTGCTATTTAGATTGCACTTATGTTCATCTCATCTCATCATAATAGAAATTTTATCATCTCTACTGAGTCAAACAGTGCTTTAGAGGCTCTTTCCGCGAACTCTTGTACACCATCCTTTATGTCAGTTTTACAAATTTAAAACCATCTTTTAGAGAAGGGATTTCATATCGTATTTTTCTGGGTCCCATTACATGAAGGCATAAAAGAAAAGAAGCTGCTGATAAAGCATCCAACAAGTTCTAATCACTATGAATTCTTTAATCCCATAAGAAAATCTGAGATATAATTTAAGGAACTTTCTTAGAGACAACTGGTAAAGAGAATGGGAATATCAGAGTAACAATAAGTTAAGAGAAATTAAACCGTATATTTCAGTGTGACCAACACTCGCTCCAAAGAGACATGATGCTATTGTTACCCGTCTCAGAATTGGGCATTCTAGATTGACTCACAAGCATCTACTTCTTGAGGAATAAGGACCTTCCTGTCCCAAATGTTACTTCAATTCACTTACAATTCTCCATATCTTGACAGGCTGTCCATGCCTACATTATCTATACAGACATTATTTCAAATCTTCTACAACAAGTCTGAAGAGTCTTTTAGATATTGATCCTCATACAGGTCTGACAATTTATTTTTAAAGATGCAGGTTATTTGCTATGAATTTTTATTTTTGTCATGCATTTCTTATTTTGTCTTATATTCTAATTTTTGTTTAAATATAGTACTTATATTTATTTAACATATACGTATATATTGCATAACTCCACAAAAATTCAATTTTTTTTATACTCATTAAAAAAAGTTGAAAATATATTGAAAATAGTCATTTTAAAGATAGGTAAGCGCTAAATGATAACAGTTTTCATCCTAATGAATAAACTGCACGTATGATGTCACGATTATTACATGCTATTCCTATAGATCTTAACCCTTTCAGGGGCAATGAATTTCATTTCTTTTAAAATCAAGTGCCACCACAGTTTGAAATCAAGATTAAAAGAAAAGTAATAAATTAATATTTTGGCATAAGGTAAAAAAGTAAGGGATGAATTTTTGAAGTTAGGAACTGAAATTACGTGGTATAAAATAAATACCACTGACCCTGAAAGGGTTAAACGAGGTATCCGCTTCTGTATGCATTAAAGGAAGTTGCCTGAATGACATTTCACAATACATGTTATAAAAAGAAAATGTTAATTTAATTTTCTTTTTAATTTTTCTGGTAACTAATCCTTTCTTTTTTTTAATTTTAGAAATGCAAGGAAGGTAAATGTGTTATTTTAGGGCTGTTCAGTATGAAATGAAAATCTGAAGACTTCTGACATTTTATGTAATTTTTAATATAATGCACTAATTAAAGCTGTTAAATAAAAAAATTTCTGACTCATGTTTGATTTAATAAGAAATAATTTCCTTTACATAAAGTAATTTAAATTGTAACATACATATAATGAATTTCAATAAATTTATGCCACTTTCATTGGAAATATGAAAATTGTATACATATATTTAAAATTTATTTTATTTTATTTATTTATTTATTTTTTTTTTTTATCAAACAACAAAAAAATGTACAATCAGAAAAAAAAAATATTTCATTAGGATTAGTTTCGTGATTTAGTTTTCATGCAATTCAGCACTATCTTCAAAGCAACGCTCTCCATAGTGGGAATTTATATTAGATATTTCTCTATTCTGTTATGTTGAGAAAATCTTAAATTTCAAATAACTTATGAAATTTTCAACTCAGAATATTTTTAGTCAATCGTGCACTGAGAAAAAATTCTGTAATTGACACCTAGAATCTAAATTGGGGCTCTAGAAAAAATAGTTCCATGTCATCCTTTTAAATTCTAGCCCCCTTTGAAAGCGAGTTCTAGAAACCCTTATTAGATTTCTAGAGCGTTTGCAAAGTAATGCGAATACTAGAGGCGGGTTTCAGCAAGTATAATCTTGGTTTATGACCCAATTCTAGAAAATAAAGCGAGAATTTGTCGCAATAGAAAAGACCGGTATGTTAAAAATATTCAGAATATTGCTTCACCATCTAGAAATGTGTAGACTAGAAATTCTCGATCATTTCGTCTATTCAGTTTATTGGCGTGCCTTATGCGCATAGCTCGGAAAGCTATATTTCTAGATAAGGGATTTAGAAAATGACCACGTATTCATTCTAGTTCAAGGCGGTGTACATTTTCTTTTCTCAGTGTGTTCAAGTCATATCATAACAGATATTTTACAACTGGCCTGACAACTTTATGGTGAAAATATCCCTTAAAATGGATGTTGATTCGAAAATTTGCCCTATTCTTTCATGTTAAGAAAAATTTAAACTTTAAATAACTTACGCAGTTTTCAAAGTTCAATTTTCATGGTTTTAATTATGTTCATTCTAGCATCATAACTGATATTTTAAAACTGATCTGGCAACGCTGCAGTCAAAATATTATTTTAATGCATGTTTAAGCGAAAACTTTCCCTATTGTCCCATGTTAAAAATAAAAAAAAGTAACTGTCGCTGGCGTCAATTTTTTTTTTGTCTGCGACAGCAACGTGCTCTGCATCACGAGAGGTATCAGTGTATTCCGACTGCTTCAAGGAAGGCACTTCAGCTGCTTAGAAATTTCTATCATTTTAATTAACGAAGTTATTAAGATAGTATAAATACAGACACGACATTATTTCATTATTTAAAACATGAAAATCTGACATTGACAGATTTTAATTTAGTGCCAGAGGCCTACTGCTAAACTTGTTAATATCGACAAATTCTTCTTTAGTTAATTCGTGACGATCTAAATTCCATGATAAAGTTTTCATTAAATCAAACCAATGTGTTTCAGCTGCAGATACTGTAACAAATAACGTTGGAAGTCTAAACTGTCTTATAGCCGCAAAACAACGTTTTTTCTCTTTTTCCCAATGAGGGGGAGGTGTGCCTTGGGGGGGACTCATGTCAAAGGTGTGCCTTGGGGGGGGAACTCATGTCAAAGTTGTACCTTGGGGGACTCATGTCAAAGTTGGGCCTTGGGGGGACTCATGTCAAAGTTGGGCCTGGGGGAGGACTCATGTCAAAGTTGTGCCTTGGGGGGACTCATGTCAAAGTTGGGCCTGGGGGGGGGACTCATGTCCAAGTTGTGCCTTGGTGGGACTTCATTCAATAAATCCCCATTCAATAAACCCACTGAAATAGGCCCTTAGCACTATTAAGAGTGACGTATAAAAATTCGACAACGCTGTACCGACTGAAATAGGGGTACCTTGGGGGGTCTCATGTCAAAGTTGGGCCTGGGGGGGGACTCATGTCAAAGTTGTGCCTTGGGGGGACTTCATTCAATAAATCCCCATTCAATAAACCCACTGAAATAGGCCCTTAGCACTATTAAGAGTGACGTATAAAAATTCGACAACGCTGTACCGACTGAAATAGGGGTACCTTGGGGGGTCTCATGTCAAAGTTGGGCCTGGGGGGGGACTCATGTCAAAGTTGTGCCTTGGGGGGACTTCATTCAATAAATCCCCATTCAATAAATCGACTGAAATAGGCCCTTAGCACTATTAAGAGTGACGTATAAAAATTCGACAACGCTGTACCGACTGAAATAGGGGTACCTTGGGGGGACTCATGTCAAAGTTGTGCCTTGGGGGGACTCATGTCAAAGTTGGGCCTGGGGGGGGGACTCATGTCAAAGTTGTGCCTTGGGGGGACTTCATTGAATAAATCCCCATTCAATAAATCGACTGAAATAGGCCCTTAGCACTATTAAGAGTGACGTATAAAAATTCGACAACGCTGTACCGACTGAAATAGGGGTACCTTGGGGGGGACTCATGTCAAAGTTGTGCCTGGGGGGGACTCATGTCAAAGTTGTGCCTTGGGGGGACTTTATTCAATAAATCCCCATTCAATAAACCGACTGAAATAGGCCCTTAGCACTATTAAGAGTGACGTATAAAAATTCGACAACTGTACCGACTGAAATAGGCTTCTAGCACTAAAAATAAAAATAATTTTCGAATAACTTACGACGTTTCTATATTACAATGTTAGAAGTCAACACTGTCATGAGTGACATCATATCAATTTTCGGATTCCTCACAGGTGAAAACGTGCAAAAAAGTCAAAACCAGAGATCATAAATTTTCACGATTACTTACTAAGTTCCCCATACCTATTATAAATTAGCATGGAACATTATAAGCAACTAATTATTCCCGAAATTTACAACCCCCCTCAAAATAATAATAATAATAATAATAATAATAATAATAAAATGTTGTTAAAAAATTTTTTAAATAATATTTGAGGAGATGTAGACTGATATTATTTCAAAAATATTACATAGTTTAGTGCACATTCAATAATAATTATACACTGGTTCTCATAATTATAAGGACACCCGTTTTTCTATATTAACTAAGTACTGACCATCGTTATTTAAACAAATATATTTTTTATTAATTAGAATTTCATTAATAGACTATATTAAAAATGTTCTATCGTCGAAGATTATTTCTGTTAAATTTTTTTTGAGAAAGAAAATTTTGTAATTTTAAATACAAAATAAAATTTTAAAAAAGTTGAAGGGAAGTAATAAGTGTAACAACGTTTTGGCTTAGTTTGATTGTAACTCCATTTTGCGCAGTTGCTATTATACTTACACTCTGAATTTTTTTTAAAGAATATACTGCAACTAATTGGCTTTCAAAAAACGTAGAAATTTTAAAATTTTAAAGTGGAAATATATTGTTTCGCGGTTTAGCTTGCCCCATGGTTTAGACATGTAGGACCATAACCTACTATACCCATATATATCATATTGATAGTAATAAAACTAAAGTTTCTAGAGAGTGAACTGCTTTATAAATTTGAAAATTTCGCATTTTTAAAATGTTTCATATCGATATCGAGTTTCGAACATTCTCCATATTCCTTCTAGCATTTTACATTTTAAACATTTTGACACTATAACAAATTCTAAAGTAGTATGTTGTTGCCCCCACGGGACTTTCTTCTGTATTTTCAATACAATTTCGCTCAGTAGAAATAATTTGCTAAAATTACTATTTTTAAAAAATATCTTCCATGACGAATGCAGACGATTTCCATTATAGAGAAGTAGCATAACACTAAATATCCAAAGAAAGTCCCTTTTATTCTCTATATAACATCTTAAAAAAAATGCGATTTTTTTTTCTAAGATTTTTTATTTTAAATTAAATATGAAAAAATCGATAACTTTATTCTAAATTATCGCAGATCGATGACTCAACCATTCGTTTAATAGATATTCACGAGCTCTTTTTAAAGATATCCATTATGAAAATTCGCCCCGGGAGGTAAGAGATGCTCTTACATGTACACATTTTTTTTTCCAGTTGACTATCATTATTATAAATAACTCCTTTTAATTTCATAATAATTACTAAAGAATAATTTTCTTTATGGACATTTATAAGAAATTTTGTCTTATAACGCCATATGTTAAAGGTTTTTAAATAGCTGGACGGCAACGCTACCATTCGGATGATTTTCACCAAAAGTTGATAGGCACTAATTTACGCATGTTGCAACTAAATATCAAACTTCATGAAATTATGTGCAGTAGTTTTTCAGATACAATTGCCACAAAATTTTGTCACACACACATGGACACAGATAGAGATTTTCTAAAAATGGTCATATCGTGTTCTTAACATCTCAAAACATGTAAATCCATCGAAAACTGGCGGTCGAAATTTTTTATAAATCCAATACATTCTTCTATTGAATATATGTAAAAAGAGGTCAGGATATAAAGTTTCTTTAAAATTAAAAGAAAGAACTGAAAAAGCAAATTAAACATAAATAATGCAGTTGAGGTTTTTTGGACGCATGGAAATACCCCGGTTATACGCGCCCGTGATACAAAATTCTCTTGGTGAGTGTTACCATTAATAACAAACTAAAAATCTTGAGAAATAGAATAGATGTGAAATATATTCAAAATCTACACACAAAACTTAGTTTGCTCATCAGAAACTGTAGAGTTTGCTTAGTTAGTACTTAGCAATGAGAAAACTTCGATATCTTGAGAGAGATAATCCGTTTATGAGGAAAATGTAAGCAAGGTTTCAGGCATCTAAAACTGTCACCTTTTCATATTCTATTTGATTACCTAAAGTTTTTGAGGTGATTTTAAAGTTTTAAAGTGAAGTTTTGAAGTGATTTTAAAGTAAAGTGAAGTTTTAAAGTGATTTTAAAGTTAAAAAAATGAGATGAAGTCACTTTATCAATTTTTAAAATTTGTTGTACTAAAATGATAGTTAGCAGATATACATTAATTTTCATTCTAAAAGACATAAATGAAATAGTAATAAAATATACTTTCAGCATATCACATAATTTTAATTTTACAAAAACTTTATTCCGACGTTTCAGTTAAAGCTCATCTTTAACCATCTCCAGGGAAAAATGATGTTTAAAAACTATAAACATAGACAATTTAAGCCATTCTATGATACAATAAATACAATTCTCAAAGAAATTAATAGGTGATTACATAAATTATAAAAATACACTATATACATTTTAAAAAATGAGCTAAATCACATTTAAATAAATCATAAACAATAGTGTATTTTTATAATTTATCAATAGTGTATTTTTATAATTTATGTAATCACCTATTAATTTCTTTGAGAATTGTATTTATTGTACCATAGAATGGCTTAAATTGTCTATAGTATATTTTTATAATTTATGTAATCACCTATTGATTTCTTTGAGAATTGTATTTATTGTATCATAGAATGGCTTAAATTATCTATGTTTATAGTTCTTAAACATCATTTTCCCCTGAAGATGGTTAAAGATGTGTTTTAGCCGAAACGTCAGAATAAAGTTTTTTAAAATTATGTGATATGCTGAAAGTATATTTTATTACTATTTCATAATTATTAACAGCATATATAAAAGTGGAATAAATATTTCTGTATAGACATAAATGAGATAAATAAATATAGTAAAATAATTATAAATTATTTATATTAAATTCAGATTTATTAATTTTTATTAAAGACAAATTTAATTGTTTAAAAATGTTCACTAAGAAAAATTCTGTGATTGAGATCTAGAAACTAAATTGTGAGTGTGACTCTAGTAAAAATAGTTCCATGTCATCCTTACAAATTCTAGTCTCCTTTGAAAGCGAGTTATAAAAACACGTATTAGAATTCTAGAGCGTTTTCCTATATTATCGCTAACAAACGTATTTAAAAATCTCTACAAATGGATGCGAAGCCAGAAGTCGAGTTTCAATGACTGTAATTCGAGTTGATAACCTAATTCTAGGAAGTAAAGCGAGAATTTTTCACAATGCAAATAATTCATAATATTTGTAATGATCATAATATTGTTTCACCATCTAGAAAAGTGTAGTCCGGAAATTCTCGACCATTTTGTCTATTTAGTTTATTGGCTTACCTTAGACGCATAGCTCGGAAATCTATATTTCTAGTTTAGAGATTTAGAGAGTTAGAAAATGACTACATATTTGTTTCGGATGAAGGCAGTAGGTTTTTTTCCTCGGTAAATTTTTATCAAGATCATTAAATTTTCCTATTATATTAAGTTTTCAAAATAGATGTTTGCAGTTATTTTCAAAGAAATTTACTGCTGCTTTTTTTTTTTCTTTTTTAGTATTCTAGTTAGTATTACTCTTGTTAGTATTCTAGATCTTTTTTCTATATTATCGAGATCAAACTTATTTAGAAATTTCTGCAAAAAATTGTGAACACTCGAGGCGAGTTTTAGTAGATATAATTCGATTTTATGACCCAGTTTTAGAAAATCAAGCAAGAATTTCTGTTAATAGAAAGATTTCTCAATAATCATAATATTTTTTCATTATCTAGAAAAGTACAGACTAGGAATTCTCGATCATTTCTTCGATTCAGTTTATTTGCTTACTATATACTTACAGCTCGGAAATCTATATTTCTAGTTTAGGGGATCAGAAAATGACTACTTATTCATTCTAGATGAAGGTGCTATTTTTTTTTCTTCTCAGTGTTTTATATATATATATATATATATATATATATATATATATATATATATATATATATATATATATATGTATGTATATATATATATATATATATATATATGGAAAAATATTTCTTGTGTAAAAGTAACAGTTTATTTTATTTTCACAAGTTATTTATAGATAATTTTAAGTTTTAATTTAATACTTTATTGTCTCCAACGACATTAGTTTCTGTTGCTAATTTTATACTTGCTGAGATATAAAACTCAAAATAATAATAATAATGATAATAATAATAATTAAATTTGAGCATTTCTATGCTAATTAATTTTTTTCTTAAAAAAAATGAAATTTAAATTAGAAATAAGATTACAAGAAAAAATAGTCCAAATTAAATGCTTGAAAGAGAGAAAAGTCATCTGTTGGATGAAATGAATAAAGAACGCTGGTACGGAATTTAAATTTAACCAAAACATAATTTTTTTTCTAATTTAAAGATTGAATAAATTACATATTCTATAAATTTTATGTGCAGAAAATAATTCCACGAAAATAATTAATATCGATTACATTTCGAAATAATAATACATTTTCCACCTTTATTCTGATAATAAAGAAAACATTAAAATGCAAACACATTTGAAGGATAAAAAGATAATAAAGATTTGAAATTGTACCTGATGCATAATACAAAATCTGTGAGAATGACAATCAAATAATCTTTTTATCTTTGGAGATTTTAATGAAAATGTTAAAGGGGAATTATTATTCTCTGTCGTAAGCGAAAAATAAATTAAAATTTATGATCAATCTAAATTACTTTTAGAAAGCTTTTTTATAATCAAGTGATAGTTAGATAATTTAAGAACATTTTTCCCAAAAAAAAAATTTTTAACATTAATTAGTGAAAAGGGGGATTTTTTCAATCAATAAGAAAAATGAAATGGACACACTTTATCTTATCAAAGAATGTTGCGTTAAAACATTTGAAAGAAAAAAATTATTAATATGAATTTTAAAAGTCTTGAATAAGATAAATATGTACTGTAAGTTTACGCAATTAATTAATTTTACTTTCATATTTTTTTTTTTTTTTATTATAAAAAAAAATTAAGAATGTTAAAATATTACCGTAAAATACCATTCAAGCGCCCCCTCATTCTTCAATGAAAACGATATATATTGGCGGAAGCGGTGGATAAACAGTAAAATTGGCAAAAGTATAAAAAATTTGCATGTATGTCCTAGCTAAAATTAAGTAGCAAAGAAATTACTTCAAAAACAAAACAAATATTAACTTTATATATTGCAATGATTAAAAAATAAATATATATATATATAAAATAAATAATAATAATAAACCTACATTAAATAATAGAAACTCTTGATTAACTGGCATTCAACCAACCGGAATACTCTCCCTCCTCCTCTTTCAATTGCTTTAAAGTATTTGCTGATGCTGATTCAATGCCAATGTCCGATTTAAGATAAAACGAATAAATGTTTACACTTACGAAGGCGAATCTTATAAAAGGAATAAATAACCAAAATAACTGACTTATTTTCGGATAGAGTTTGTCTCTAAGCTTAAAAGGGACGTTTATTCTGTATTTTAAGAACAGACGAAATGTTTGAAAAAAAAAAAAATGGAGAAGGCTGTTTAATCGAGATTGACAGCTTTTTCATTACACTACGGAATATTTATATCCTAAATGTATTATTTATATCCTAAAAATATATATCGTAATGTATTATTTATATCCTAAATGTAAATATTTGTAACTTAAAAATAACTTTTCTGGTAAATGTATACCGTAAATAAAATCATTACAAAAAATAACAGGCACTAAAGTTGTCAGAAAGTATCCGTGTGCTATGAAAAAAAAAAAAAAAGTTGTTTATAGAAATTTTCCATAACAGAAGATATTCATACACAACAGATTTAATTTCCAGAGCAATGATATCGTTTTCATCTAGAACAAGTACGTAATCATTTTTCTGAATCCTTAAACAAGAAATATAGATTTCCGAGTTATACGTGTGAGGAATATGTGGTCTCCATTCCTCAATCTCAACTTAATTACTTAAGTAAAAAATATGAAATTAGCACAGAGACTCAAAGTTAATACAAATAAAGTTTATTAGAGATCAAGTTCAAGACGGGTGTTGGGCTAACTCAGAAATAACTCCTAAATGACTTTAGGGGATAACTTCAGTAAACCATTAAAGAAACGTAACTTATTCTCACCAATACGGATACTGTCTCCGATTGCTCTCTGTTGATGCACAATGCTCAGCCGGCGAAAGGATTCCCTAAATTCGCCTAACTCTATACTCCAGATCAGCACCTTTCAAAACGGCTATGACATCCACCAAACTAAGAACTTAATCACAAAAGATCACTTAAGCAAACTCTTTCTTCATCGAATCTGCACCACTCTCCTACTCCCTTATTTTCAAACACACATCCATATTTATATCTAAGCTTCATCCATTCCACTCACTTCATTTAATTCTAAGACTTCTCCTTATTCACTCGCGCTTCGCAATTTGTGAACTTAGCTGCAGCGCCATGCTGACGTGAACTCTACTACACACCGACCTTACATACGTTTGAGTAAACAAATAAACTGAATAGACGAAATAATCAAGAATTTCTAGTCGACACTTTTTTAGAAGGTGAAACAATACGAATATTACGAATTCTTTACATTGCGAGAAATTTTCGCTTAATTTCTTAAAATTGGGTCGTAGAACAAAATTAAGCTGTCTGTTGAGAAAACTCGCCTGCTTAGTTCGCATTTATTTCTAGAGATTTTTAAATAAGTTTGACCTACCACGATAATGTAGAAATAGGCTTCAGGATTCTAATAGAGGTTTCTAGAGCTCGATAGTAAAGGGAATTGGAATTTGTAAGGATGACATGGAATTGATTTAGTAAAGCCGAAACTTATTTTCTTGATATCAGTCGCAGAATATTTTTTCAGTGAGAGCACATGATAAAAAAAAAGAGAGAGAGAGAGACTTGCATTAAATAAAATTCTACAATTCGATTATGTCAGAAATCGGCAAGGTTACCTCTCAGACATGCAACCTTATTATATGCTGTTACTTCACACTTCCCAAGAGTATTTGAACAAAGTTATTCAGATTGCCTTTTTTTTTTTTCTCAGACAGTTTGATAAAAATGTCTAGGAAGCTAAAGAAGTTTGAAACTTTAATGTTTTATAAAAATCAAAAGGATATTTAAAAACTAGTATGTTGTGGCCACCACAAGATTTTCTTCTATATTTTCCTATACAAATTCACTCAGTAACAATAAAAAAAATTAATTAATTAATTTTAAAAAAAAATGCTATTTTTTTTTTTCAATTTTTTTTAGGGGGGGGGGAGCGATGCCCCCACATGCACAACATTTTTTTCCAAATTAACTACTACAATTATCAATAATTCATATTAATTTTAGAATCACAGATTAAGAATAATTCTCATTATGTACATTTATACGAAATTTTGTCCTATACTGCCATGTTAAAAATTTCGAAAAATACGATCACAGCGCCACCTGTTGAGCGATTGATTCCCAAATCTAATCAGTACCAGTTTATGTCAGGGGCCAACTAAATACCAAGTTTGGTTAAATTTCGTTAAAAGAAAAAAAAAAAAAGATTTATTTTCTAAGTATTTTTTCGTTAAAAGTAAAACTAAATCGATAACTTTGTTTGGAATTATCACAGATTTATAGTTCAACCATTCGTTTTAAAGGTATTGACGAGACCTTTCGGAAGATACCCATCTTGATAATTTACTCCCCTCAAGGGGAGACCCCCCCCCCCCCCAGGGAAGGGTGGTGAGGCTCCTACACATACAAATTTTTTTTTCCATTTGATTATCTCTATTATAAATAATTCTTGTAAATTTCATAGAGATTACTAAAAATAATTCTCTTTACGCTTATTTACACAAAATTTTGTCCTATATCACCATATTAAAAATTTAGAAAAAAGCGGAATGGCAACGCAACCTGTAAGACAATTTTTACCAAAAGTTGATAGGCACTAATTAATTCCAAGGTGCAACTACATACTCATTTGTATGAAATTCTGTGCAGTAGTTCTTGAGATACTGTTGCTACAAAATTTTGTCACACACACACAGAGAGACTGACAGACCTTTTCTAAAAATAGTCAAATCGTGTTCTACATCTCTCAAAACGTGTAAATCCATCAAAAACCCGAGGTCGAAAATTTTTACGAATCCAATACTTTTTTCTATTGAATATAGAAGAAAGTAATAAATCGTTTGTCAGATTTTAAATAGGTTTCAAAGATCCAACATGTTTGAAAACAGCTGAATTCTTATTTGCAAATCTGTACAATTTCTTGAATATTCTGAGAAGTGAAAGAAGCATTATAACCTAAAAACTCCTTCCCAAACAATAAAATAATTGTGTTAAACCGTAAAAACTACCGGTTGCAAAAAGACGTGGCCTTTTTTTTTTTTTTTTTTTTTTTTTCCCAGGTACAAAAATACATGCTACAAACTTAGAGGCAAAAGAAAGACTGAAAGCAGAGAAAAATTCAAAGTGGTTTTAATATAATCTTTATATTCATGGCTTCTTTTTAAATTAGATTATAACTAGCGATAAATATCTTTTAAAATTATAATCATATTCATTATTTATCAACTAATTATCGAAAAGGTTACTTACCCTTTCTTCTTTTCACGGCCGACTTGAAACTTAGGGAGTTAGAAGAGAATATCGATGACACAAAATAATATTTCTGGAACTTTTGCTTTTAATATATTTAATTAAATGATGATGATGGAGGTCTATGTACAATGAAATATATGTACAAAATTTGACGATTAATAAAACAATTTTCAAATTATTTCTACTTCACATAATGAATAACTTTCTGTATATTCAAAATATTCAGTTTTCTTCTTCTTTAATAAAACAGAATCATAATAAATTTTAAGACACCGTAAAAGTGCCTTTCCTTTCAAGTCTACATCTTTTTTAACACTCCCCTTTCGAATCGAAAGTGCATCTTATTCTAATAAAACCAAAAGAGAATAAAAAATAAAAATAAAGCATTCCCGCTGTCGCGACAGGTGGCCGAAAAACAGAGGGAAAAGAATGGGGGGAAGGCACTGATGTTACAACATCCTCCCACCTTGAGCATGGAAAGATTCTGTACATGCTCAACAAAATATTAAAGAAAAAGGAAAACTGTTTACATTCTAAAATATTCTTAGTAAAATAATAAAAATAAAATAATAATAAACAATATAATATAAAAATAGTTCAGAAAAATGTTCAAGTCATTTTGGACTTAAAGTTATATAGTCAGTTTAGATATTAAAGTTTTTTCACTGGTTTGATAATTCTACCAAAACTAGAGGTCTGAATTTGATTCTTGTTTACAATTGTATCACTAAGTTCTGAAGGGCAAATCCTCTGTAGTGGTCGTAAAATTTCACCATTCAGTGTTTTCAGTTTGGCAACACGAAATTGTCCATCTTTACCAGGATAGAGTTCCACCACTTTGGCCAATGGCCACTGAATGCGTTTTAAGTTGTCATTTTGCACTAAAACTAAATCTCCAATTTTAATATTGTTGTTAGGAGGTTTCTTTACATTGTTAAATTCTCGAAGAGATCCCAAATATTCAGTTCTAAATCTCTTGCGAAGATCGTCTTTTAGTTTTTGTCGGTATTCAAATCTTTTTCTCAGGTTATTTCTTTCTATAAAATCCAAGTCAGGTACTCCTGTTTCACGGAGATCTTTCAAAAACATTTCAGGTGTGAGAGGTGTTAAATCTTCAGTATCCTCAGATACATATGTAAGTGGTCGTGAATTCACCATACTTTCTGTGTCGCAAATGGTAGTATATAATTCTTCATAGTTCAAATGGGCTTTTCCTAAAACTCTTTTCAACATTGATTTGATAATGCGAATCAATCTTTCCCAAAATCCACCCCACCACGGAGAGGCCGGTGGGTTAAGTTTCCATTTAATTCTTTTTATAGTGGCAAATTCTTCAATCTGTGCCCAATCCACAGAATTTAATTCTTTTCTTGTCGCAACTAAGTTGGTTCCATTATCACTGTAGATGATACGTGGTCGTCCTCTACGTGAAATGAATCTTCTCAAGGTCTGTATGAAATTCTCTGTTGTCAAGGAAGTCGTCAATTCTAGGTGAATAGCTCGAAAAACTGCACATGTATACAGAACTACCCAACATTTGCTGCCATCTTTTAAGAAAAGTGGCCCGAAAAGATCTGTTCCTGTAATTTCAAAAACACCAGCTTCTCTCACTCTATCTTCAGGCAGAGGTGAACTCATCATTTCAGCAGCTTTCGAAGAGAATCTCTGACACTGGACACATCTATGCAGAATCTTTCTAATGGTTTTCCTGCATCTTATTATCCAGAATTTCTCTCGAATTGCTGACATAAGAATTTGTATTCCTGCATGATTCATTTCTGTATGTTCATTTTCAATAATTCTATAGGTTACGTTATGGTTCGCTGGCAAAATTACTGGATATCTAAAATTTTCTGAATCTTTTCGCATTGATATTCTAGTTTGAACTCTGATGACTCCCATTTCATCAACAAATGTACGCAAAGAGGATAAGTTTTTCTTAAAATTTAAATCTTGATTCTGAACAAACTTCATAATCGTAAGTTCAGCCTTTTCTATTTCTTCAACTGTTAAATTGGTCATTACTCTTGCTTCTTTAGGCTTTTTAGCATTTTCTTTAAATCTGAGTATCCATGCTGTGACCTTTAACATCTTTTTATACGAGGAACATTTCTCGTAAAAGTCTATGTTTTCCGATGACACATTGGCTGCAGAAACTATTGTTTTTCTTCTCTCTGATTCTATTACATTTAAATCAGGTTCTAAAACTTCGTTAGGCCAAAATTCTGAAGATCTTCTTAACCAAGAAGGTCCTTCCCACCACCGGGATTTTAAGAGAAATTCAGCAGTACAGCCTCTTGATGGCAAATCGGCAGGATTGAGCCTCCCTGGTACGTATTTCCACTTCTCTGGATGGCTGAGGGATCTAATTTCTTGCACTCTATTGTAAACAAAAGGTGCCCAATTTTCATTTCTTTTTATCCAAAATAGAGCATTTGATGAATCTGTCCAAAAATGTGTTGGAATACTTGGCTGTCTTAGATCTGTTTTTACACTTTGCGCTAGTCTTGCTCCTATGGTACAGGCAAGAAGTTCTAGCCTGGGAATGGTGACTGACTTCAATGGGGCTACCCGAGATCTGGCTTGCACAAGTTGGCAGGTAATGGCATTAAAATTTTCTGCTCTTAAAAAAATGCAAGTTGCATAGGCTGCTTTGCTTTCATCGCAGAATACATGAAGGCTCATTTCCGTATACTCCGGATCAGGTACAAGGAGTCTTGGAATAGCAACGTCATTCAACTTATGTAGTTCCCTTTTCCATTTCTCAAATTTTTTCCCAACACATTCAGGTAATTCAGAATCCCAACTCACTTTTAGTTGCCAACATTCTTGAAGTAAAATTTTTGGTGCTAAGGTTACAGGACAACTATATCCGATGGGGTCGAATACTTTATGGGCTACTGACAATATTTGTCTTTTGGTAACTGTCTTGATTTCTTCTTGGTTTTCTCGCAAATCTATACTTAGTGAATCATTGTTTAAATCCCATAATAATCCCAAAACTGGAACATTTCTTTTCTTGGAGGGAGTAGAATTTTCTTCTGTTGGATTGATAATATTATGCTCCCACCCTCTTAGATCGAATTTTGCAGTACTAAGGATATATTTAGACTCCGAAATAAATTTTTCAAGTTCTTCGGCACTTTCTACACTAGTAACACTATTATCTACATAAAAAGATTCTGCTAGTTTATCAGCAGTTTCTTTTAGTTCGT
The DNA here is from genome assembly GCA_963930645.1 of Salticus scenicus. Lineage (NCBI taxonomy): Eukaryota > Metazoa > Arthropoda > Arachnida > Araneae > Salticidae > Salticus > Salticus scenicus. Next base: position 159,999 of record CAWVNO010000980.1, on the reverse strand, counting down.
CGTTAACCTGTTGCAAGTGGTAATTTAGAGTTGCTCCTAACAAGTAGGGACTACAAGTAAGGCCGAATACTACTCTTCTATGCTGAAAAATCTTAATATTTGAAGGATCACCCTCCTCCCACCACAGGAATCTAAGATATGGTCGGTCTACTTCGCTGAGCTGAATTTGTAGGAACGCTTTACGAATATCTGAAATTACCCCAATTTTTTTAAAGCGAAATCTATTAATTACAGAGGGAATTAGTTCCACTAAGTTGGGACCCTTTCCCAAACAATCATTAATAGAAGGAGAGCCCTTTTCTCTCGCTGACCCATCAAAAACTGGACGAATTTTAGTTGTGGAATTTTCTTTAATAACTGCTCTGTGGGGCAGAAAATGTTCATTTAGATTATCACTGTATGGCTCAACTTCTTCAATGATTTCTTCTGCAAGCCATTCGTCAAAAACTGCTTCGTAAGCTTCTAATCTTCCAGATTTCTTCAGTGATTCCACGCAATTCTTCAATCTTCGCTCAGCAATTGGTCTACAGCTAGGTAGTGGAGGATGGCCTTTAATCCATGGAAGGCTTACTTCATATCTGCCGTCTTCAACAGTTTTAATATTTTGGTTAAAATATTCTTCAGCAGCTATGTCTAATTCTTCTCTCGTGTTCTTATTTCCTGAATCCAAAATTCCTAAAGTATCCAGGGACCAAAGATCTGAAATCTGTGCATTGGCCACATGAAGAGATAAAACAACATTTATACTATCGTTGGAACTAAATTCTTCAGTTTTACCCATCAATGTCCAACCTAATTTTGTTTCAAAGGCCACTAAACCCTTCGAGAGTAATTTACTTTTCCCTGTAAAAAGTTTCCCACATACATCTGCACCAATTAACAAATCAATTTCTCTATTTTTATTTCTTCTAAATTTTGTTGAGTTGTCATAATCTGAAAATTGAATTCCTCGCCTTCTTGCTTCGTTAATCCATGGCCCATTTCGTAATTTAGGTACTTCTGCGCAAATTTTTTCTTGATCAAGAACTTCAAAATTACACAAATAGTTTTTAGTTAAATCACTTAAATTTATTCTATATCGTAAATGATCATGTGTTTGTTGTAACCCACCAAACAAACTATGGTTTAATTTTTCTTGACCTGTAGGTGTATAACCAATTTTCTTTATTATTTCTTTCTTTAAATAAGATTTCTGCGATCCTGAATCAATTAATGCTCGGATAGTGTACTCTTTATCTTTATTGATTAACCTTGCGTTAAAGTTTGGAGTAACACTTCTTGATTGCAAGTTTTGTTGGACAAGGTGGTATTTTCATTTGTAACTTGTTTTTCGGAATTATTTTCTGGACACATTATATCGAGATGACGGCGAGAACAAATACGGCATTTTACAAAGCAGCGGCAATTTTTTGCCAAATGACCTTTAGAGAAACAAACAAAACAATGACCACGTTTCATCAAAAATTCTCTTTTTTCATTGACTTGTTTAGATTTGAATTCTTTGCAGTCCTGTAATAAATGTTTTTCGCTATTACAAAAATTACAGAAATGTCGTTTATTGCCTGAATTATTATTGTAAAGGCCAGCTGCAGTTGAGGGACGAATTTTGTTTATTTTTGGTGATTCATAACTTTCTTTCTTATTTGATGTGGTGGAAATATGTTCTGAGTGTTGGGCATTTGAAATTAGTGCAGTAGCTTTTTCGCGACTAACAACTTCTGTTTTTAAAATTTCAATCATTTCTGAAACTTTCCACTGATCATCATCGCCGTATTTTTTCGTTATTTCTAAAACTATGTCTGCTGGTAAAAGTTTTATGAAAATTGGGCAAAATAACGTGCTATAATTTTCTTCTTTTATCCCTAGAGATTCTAGATTTCTTATTTCTGTCTGACATGTGTCCAGTAATTTTCTTAGTGCAAATATATCGTTGGATTTTTTTACAGGACAAAGATTTAGTAATTTATTTAAATGTGAATTAATTAGTAATGTTTTTTTACCAAATCGATCTTTTAATGTTTCCAGAGCCGCGTAATAATTATTGTTTGTTAGCGTGAAACCTTTTATTGCATCAGCAGCTGTACCAATTAAATATGATCTCAAATAGCTAAATTTATCAATATTTGATAAAACTGAATTCTTATCGATTACTGCTTCAAACTGATCCATAAATCTTTGGAAATCGGTTGGTTCACCGTTAAATCTATCAATGTTTAATCGAGGAAGATTAATATAACCTTGATCTAATTTTGGTGATCTATTACCTTCTATTAAGGGGCTAGTCGATAAAATGTTAGAATTACTACTATTTTTTATTTTAATCATTTTACTTTTTACTTTAGTTTTCCAAATCAAAATATTTGAATTATATTCATCGCATTTTAGAACTTCCTCTTCAACCTCTTCTACTTTGATATTTTTCTGTATCTCGTCATCTAATGAATTCAGTTCCCTATCTTTTAAATTTAACTCTTCTAAATATTGTTCTAACTCTTCTTCTCCAACATCAATTTCCAATAACCTGCCTTCGATTTTATTTATTAACTTCGTGGTTTGCGCTCTAAGAACACTTCTTTTTTGTTTTTGAATTACACTCATTATGCTAATTATAAATAACAAATCTTTAAAAATATTATTATTTGATCAATTATCAAATAAAATTTCTTGTCAGAGTTGTTTATTAAACAAAAACATTTCAAAGTTATGCATTCATCATATTAATATATAATGCAATAATTCAAAACAGAAAGTAATGCACAAACCAAAACTATTCTTTGATTTCATTTTTATCAAAGGAACAAATTTCAAGAACAAAACGAATAATATAAATATCATTTATTATTTATTTCAAATGTAAGTGGAAACGAAACTTTTTCGTTGAAACCAAAACTTTTTCTCTTTATTTATATCATCATCAAAAGAACAAATTTTCAAATATTCAATTCAAATAACATTTATATTTATTTATTTCGATGTTGGAGAAAGTAAACCAAGTCGGCCGTCCCTGTTCTGGGGCGCCACTAATTTAATATAATCTTTATATTCATGGGTTCTTTTTAAATTAGATTATAACTAGCGATAAATATCTTTTAAAATTATAATCATATTCATTATTTATCAACTAATTATCGAAAAGGTTACTCACCCTTTCTTCTTTTCACGGCCGACTTGAAACTTAGGGAGTTAGAAGAGAATATCGATGACACAAAATAATATTTCTGGAACTTTTGCTTTTAATATATTTAATTAAATGATGATGATGGAGGTTTATGTACAATGAAATATATGTACAAAATTTGACGATTAATAAAACAATTTTCAAATTATTTCTACTTCACATAATGAATAACTTTCTGTATATTCAAAATATTCAGTTTTCTTCTTCTTTAATAAAACAGAATCATAATAAATTTTAAGACACCGTAAAAGTGCCTTTCCTTTCAAGTCTACATCTTTTTTAACACTCCCCTTTCGAATCGAAAGTGCATCTTATTCTAATAAAACCAAAAGAGAAGAAAAAATAAAAATAAAGCATTCCCGCTGTCGCGACAGGTGGCCGAAAAACAGAGGGAAAAGAATGGGGGGAAGGCACTGATGTTGCAACAGGGGTGGAGCAAAACAACTATCCAATCGGACAGCAGTATATAACAAATAATCACAATGGGACAAAAAAATATATATATATATACCTCTTTTTTTTTTCTTTTTTTTCTTTCGCAAAGGAAAAAAAAAAAAAAAAAAAAAAAAAAAAGAAGGAAAAGAAAACGTAGCAAAGTAGAAAGTAGAATAAGATTTTCTACTAACAATTTTACGACGACAATGATAGAAAGCTAAATTTTCAGAAAATCAAACTCGAAAACGCATTTGGCATTAAAAGTAATTTTGGCTTGCTGAAAATGAAAACTATGATCAGAGTCTCAACTATGATTTGTAATAGAATAATTAGATTTTTTTTTTTTTTTTTTTGCTTAGCAACATACCGAGAAAGCTTACGTAAACGTTATTCAAGATTTTTTTTAGTTTGACCTTTGTAAGACAAATGACAATTATTAGAGTGGACCTTATGGATACTCCACCTATGAAGCTTAGGAATGGGGAATACAGTTGAAGGGAATTGAAATTTATTAACAGGTTTAAATATAATATGAAAATTAAAACATTTTAAACCATTAGCTGATTAAAAACAAAAGGATGGATAAAAAGGCAAGACAACATGTTTATTGGTATTAATTTTAACCTCACTAGAAAAAATAGAATACAAGTAGGTCTATTGAGTAGTTAGTACAAGTAGGTCGCAATTTAAGGAATGGCAGAAATGTGAAAAGGGTTTGTAAAAAAAATGAAAAATTCATCCATTTAACGTATTCAAAATTTTGAAATCGAGGAGAAGTGAAAACTGAAGATTCAGAATTATAATTAAGAACAATTGAAGTCTTAATCCTACAAGGCTCAAACTTTTTTAGTGCGCGACAAAAATATATAGGTTGTAATTAGTGATCAGAAGATAGGGAAAACTTAGAAAAATAAAACCATATTTTACGGAAAAATCAACTTTTTAGCTCAACGTACCATACGTGGAACATACATAAAAATAGGATTTACTAATACGTTTACTATTGTAATATATATAAAAAAAAAAAAAAAAAAAAAAAACTTACCTCTGCAAAATATACACTTCGTTATAACACACAGTATTTTTTTTTTCAAGTAAAAACTGTTTAGTAACTATTCTTTTATTATTTTTTAATTCAGAGAAACGACTAACGTATCACTTTCATTCAAATTTCCCACCGAGTGCACTATAACAAAAACACGAACGACATCTTTAGGTAAAGATTCGTATGACTACATTGCTAAATGTCAGTAGCTTCTATCAAGATGTCAAGAGATGTCTTTACTAAAAGTTTTATAGCTATAGGAACGATTAAAGTCGGTGTTCCACATATGGAACCGGGTGCCTTGTAGGGTTAACAGTTTTTTGGACAGAAGTAAGAAGAGACTGTGTTTGGTCGTTTTTAATTTCAGTATAAGGTTCTTCACATAAAGGGGAATTAAATTTATCACAAAAATTGACTTAATCCATGAGAATAATGTGGCCAGCTTCATCAGCTTTAGTAGTTATGAGATTTTGATTAGATTTTTGTTCTCTAAAGGCAACCCTCTCAGAGTTGGAAAGAATATATTTATAGTTAGAATTATTCGAAGAAATACAGTTAACAAGGATATGGTGCAGATATTCTATCTGACAAAGGAAAATTTTACTGTAATTTAAAGAAACCAGAATGGGAGCAATTAATTTAGAAATGGAACGTTTACGAAAAAAAAAAAAAAAAAGCCAGGTTTTAACACTTAATGTTTTGAGCAGTTAAGTTATAGGAAGACAGATTAAGAATATAATTTTCTTCAGGCAGAAAGATTAGAATCCAGATTATGATTATATTTTAACAGTATTTAGGGGTCCCCAAGGCCCCTGCCGCAAATATGTTTCTGTTTCAACATATAAGGATATCGTCGTTATATGTGCATTCAAAATTTTAGTTCATTCTCATGATAGAAAGTAATTAAAAATCGAAATCAAATTTTTAATTGGAGTTGAGAACCAGTGCTTTTAAAACTCCCAAGTCCCCACCCATTAAATCTGTTTTTGCCTGGTATATATTGTTGTCGAAATTATACATATACACAAAATTATGGTTCAGTCAGATCATAAGAAGCGGGTTAAAATCAGATATCATACATTAACTGGAACTGGGGGTCGAGGGCACCCAAGAACCTTCCTCTAAGTCCTTTTCTACTGAAGCATGTACTCATATTGGACTTATATTTGTAAGAGAAAAAAAATTATATTAAAAGGAAAGCAAGAACTAGTATGATGTGGCCACCACATTACCTTCTTCTATATAATTTTTCACAAAATTTATTCAATACAAATTTTCTATAAAATTATCAAATTATTTTCCATTATAAATGCAAACGATTTTTATCTGACACTATTATATTATCGCTGAATGCCGAAAGATGTCAATTTTTTGCAAACCAGAAGAAATGATTTTTTCCGTTAAAAGTTTAAAAAATCGATACCTTTGTTTTAAATTATCACAGAACTATAGTTCAACCATTCGTTTTAAAGGTATTGATGAGATCCTTCGAAAGATACCCATATTGAAAATTTACTCCCCCAGGGGAGGAAGCGATGCTCCCACATGCATATTTTTTTTCCTAGTTAACTACACTTATTATCAATAATTCAAATTAATTTTACAATCACACGATTAAAATAACTCTCATTATGTACATTTATACGAAATTTTGTCCTATACTGCCATGTTAAAAATTTAGACAAAATGCGATCACAGCTCCACCTGTTGAGCAATTATTACACAAATGTAATCAGCAACAGTTTATGTCAGGATCCAACTAAATACTAAGTGTGGTTAAATTTCGTTCATTGGTACGTGAGATAAAGCGTCCACAAAATTTGTGATACACACACACACACAGACAGGCAGACATTTTTTAAAAACAGTCAAATCGTGTTTAAGACATCCCAAAACGTGTAAATCCATCGAAAACTGGAGTTCGAAAATTTTCACGAATCCAATACTTTCTCTATACATACATATAGAAGAAAGTAAAAATACAATAATATGAAATTTTGAAAAAGGTACAGTGTAAAATATAGATATATGTAAATATTATGTTTTACTTCTGTTATTTTTTTTTATTAATTACACACAAACTTGATTGTTTAAAAACGTTATAGTTATTCCGAAAGGTATTGCAAGCGTAAAAATCTCCATTCAATTCATGCTTCGAAATTGTTTTTCGATATTCCTATATATAAGGCCCATTTTTGCTAGTGTTCGGATACTTTTGCTACCGACTGTACAAAATGCGAAAACATTTTAAGAATAGAAAGAAAATATGAGTTAAAAAATAAAAATAAATAAATAAAATAATAATAATAATAAAAACCTCACGTGCAATGGGGAATGTGTGAAAATAACAAGCAATTAAGTTTTACCCTTTTGGAGTTAATGAAAAAGTTGTCGCAGAATATATATTCTCTGACGTCAGAGGATATTAATTAAAATTTATGATCACACAAAATTATTTTTTCGAAAGAATTTTTGTTAAGACATCATATGAAGATATATTAATGACATTTTCCCCAAAATTGATTTTTAAAATTAAATAATGAAACAGAGACTTTTTTTTTTTTATATATATATATTCTATTTTATTTAATAATATTATACTTAAAAGAAAACAGAGAATTACACATAAATGTATATTTTAAATTTTATGAATACAATAAGTAACTATAAGATAATTATTAATATATTTTAATTTCAGGTTTGCAATTTTCAGTTAGAGTCAGCTTTAACTGTTTAAAATGCTTATATTTATTTCTGGAAATTATTTATTCCTTATATTTATTTCTGGATTTTAAATGTAAAAATCCCCATTCACTTCTTATCAAAAGTAGTTTGTCTTTTTACTTTATTTTATATTTAATAGAAGTAAGAACTGGATTCTTAAAAGATTTCGACCTCTGGTTTTCGATAGATTTACACGTTTTGAGAGGTCCAGAACATGATTTGACCTTTTAAGAAACTGTCTGTCTGTCCGTGTGTGTGACAAAATTGTATGACGACTGTATCTCAGGAACTACGGCAAAAAATTACATATACATTTATATGTTGATGCACCTTGACGTGTATTAGTATGGGAATTCATCCTCAGCCATCCCCTCTCTCTCTCTGTTATTTGACGTCACTGCTTACGCAACTATGACGTAGTCATTACGTCACTGCATATTATGTCATAGTTTTCTTGTAGCTGCGCTCGCACCTGTTTTCCCCTCAGTCGACGACGAGCGGTTGAGGACAGAGGTGTGTCTTTCCCCTCCACAAGATTTGTTAATGTGTTTATACTCCTGAACAGGGGGACAGTCCCCGCTCATCGCTCTTGGAGCGATGTTGAGCGCTTCAGTGTCTCGGGCAACAAGTGTCCGAGACAGAGGGAACTGCTCCGAACGTTTATTGAGAATTCAACAAGCGTTTCCATAATTCGCCAGGCATTGAGCCTCAACTGACAGAGGGCGATAATTTATTTATAGCAGGTGTGCCGGGATTAAACCCCACGCGACAGAGGGCACAAGGAGGAATAAAGCTTTGTTAAGACTTTGCAATGATAATTTTAAACTATGATTTCATTAGCTGAGTCCATAATTGAGTATTTCAGTTCATTCGTTTTAGTCTTTGAGTTGGTTTTTGGATAAAAGTCTTTTGGATAAAAGTCTTTTTTACATTTGCATATTGTTGCCGGGCTTTCGCCCCACGCGACAGAGGGCAACAGTGGTTAATTTGGTAACGTTGCTCTACTAGTTTGGAGTTGTGCTGCAGAACTGAGTGGCTTGGGATGAACACAATTGTAGGTTGCAACCTGAGCCAGTAGGAAGAAACTTGGATGTTAATCTGTTAGATTAGTAATATCTTCTAAAAGTGAGTAGATTTTATTTAGTTTTTGAATTAGGGAGGGTCTGGTGATGATATTATCTAACCAGTTTACTGGTCTTGGGGATGGGTTTCGTAGGTGAAAACTGGAGGTAAGAAGACAGTTGAAGTAGTAATGGGAAGCAGTGCCTTCCTCACCACAAGGGCACAGGGGTGAGCGTCGTCGGTGGAACCTATAAAGGTATGCTTGAAATGGGCCATGACCCGTGAGAAAGGCCGTGATAGGGGGAACAAGGGTTCAAGTGTTTGAAGTGGGATTTGGAATCAGGTTATAAGTATATCTGCCTTTGATGGAGTTATCCCATAAGGATTGCCAATTTTGTTTTAATTTGTCCTTGAGTCTAGATTTTACATAGGAAGGGGGGCGGGCAAGTGAAAATCAATCGTTGCATGTTCTGTGGCAGTTTTTGCTAAATGATCTGCCATTTCGTTCCCGACGACACCCCTATGGGCAGAAACGTGTGCCAGGGAGATTATGAATTTTAGGTTATAGAGTTTAAGTTTAATTTTCAATACTATGGGGTGCCTGCTCCTGTAGCAGGCAATGGCTTGAAGGGCTGTCGCTAAAGATGTTAATACTTGGGTAAGAGTGAGCATCTTCCTCAGCCCATTCGACAGCCTTAAGGATGGCAAATAATTCCGCCTGAAAGACTGAATTGTGGTTTTCGAGCCTGCAGGACCACTGGAAGATGGTTTCATTGTTGTTTAGGACACAGAGTGCAGCTGCTACTCCGTGTTCAGTCTTGGAGCCATCTGTGAAGATCGCCACAGGAGCTAGGGGTGAAAAGCTATTAATGTTACAGTTGGTGAGAGAAGATGCAACATCCTTTGCCGGATTGATATTCCAGCTGTTTGTAAGGGATTGTATTTTTAGATTAGGGAAAAGAGAGTTTGCAAGCTGAGTATTATTTAATTGAAGAATATTAGTTTTTTGATAGCAGTATTGAAGTCGTAGGTGGGCATGAGGAATTCCTGTGACAACGATCAGGGCGTCAGTGGAGATAGTTTTATAACCTCGGGTGATTTGAAGGAAGAAAGGTCTTTGTACTGAGTCGAGTTTGGTTTTTTTTGCCGCCAACAGGTGATCTCCCCAGACGCCCGCGCCATATGTCAAGATCTTGTCTATGATGGAATAGTACCATATTTTGAGGAAAGAGGTAGAGATTCCCCACCTCTTTCGTACCATTTTTGTGGCGTTATGATAGTGGGACATAGTTTTCAGTTTTAGGTCGTTTATATGAGCCGTCCAGTTGAGGTTCCTGTCAACGGTTATACCTAAGATTTTGAGGTTTTGGACGTGGCAAACACTGACGCCGTTGATCCTCATCACAGGAGACCGTTTGAGAGCTTTGGGGAACGCGAAGGTCAGAGCTTGTGTTTTTGAGGTAGATAAAGTTAGGTCGAGTTCGTTGAGAATATAACTGAAGAGAGAAAGTGCGCCCTTGGCTTGGTTCTCCAGGTCAGTCCTCACCCTTCCCGAGAGAATTAGCGAGAAGTCATCAGCGTAAGCACATGTGTCATATCCTTCTGTATTCATTCTTGTTAAGATATCATTTGCTATTAGATTCCACAGAACCGGACCCAGGTAGGAACCCTGAGGGCAGCCCTTTGTTTGAGGCAGTTCTGTGGAGCCATCACCCCAGTTGACCTGGATCTTTCAGGTATAATGTTTTATTTATTAAATTTGGATCTTATAACAGGGGGCCAATCCAGGCAAAATTTGGGTCCCTTTTGCTGCCCCTTCACAAGTTTGTTCCCAAGTCATGGTCATTGACCTAGTCATTCAAATTTTTCTGTGGTTTTCTCCAAAACTCTCATTAAGAAATTTTTCTGTGTTTATACTCCTGTCCCATGTCCTTGTTTTCGTATTAATAAATGTTATGTATTAATATTCTGTGGCTATGAGTCTTTCCCATATTGTGGGGGCTCAGGCCATTCCCGAATAATACCCCTAACAAATCAAGTCGCTATTTTTGTTCTTATAAGTTCTTATAATATATATATATTTATATTCTTCCATCACATTTCATGAAACCATGGAAGCCTCTGCGCAAGCGCTAATTCAACGAGTCCACTGTTAAAATAGGGGTGACAGTCATCTGGCTCAGAGAAAATGAATGATAACAGAGAGCGAATTATTGGATGTTTTCCAAATCACAGCCTGCTGGTCAAGCTGGCACCCCTTCATTATTATGGACGCGTTGTCGCTGGTAGTTTTAGGGAACGTGACTGCACTATATATATGACGTATGGATACTATTAATTTGACGCTTTATGACGATAATTCACATTTTATTCTTTTGATGATTATTTTTGCCTTTTAGACCACTTTATACAGAAAAAACAAAAGGACGTTTATCATAATTCATATTCTCATTTTGATGTTAGAAATAGTGGATGTTCTACAAGTTTATCAAGTACTTTTATTCTCTACGACGTTCGAAATCAGTATTCCTTTTTCGATTATCAGTGAATTATGTTGCATAATTGCATGAGACTGACCTATTGTCAGGTAGAAAGCACGTTTTCTTTCTTTCTTTCTTTCTTTTTTTTTTTTTTGTTCCTTTGGTGATAATATTTAAAAAATTAATTCAATTTTAGCCCTTAACTTTCACTTTTAATTTTAATTAATTTAGTTCAGTTCTACACCCATTTACAAATTACTTATTTGCTTGTTTTTCTGCAATTAATTTTTTTTCTTCCCTCCCCCAATATTTATTTATTTTCCCTCAAAAAAATATGTTCTATTTCCTCCCCAATATTTCCCTATTTTTTCACTTTTCTTTCCTTAATTTATTATTGTTGCATTCTAAAAATGGCCCTCAAATTCATAGATATAGTAATAAGACATAGATTGATTAGCGAGAGTTAAAAAGTGATACCTTTTTTTTCGGGAAAAGTCACTCTAATGGCTACCTTTCTCCGAGTAAATCACACACAGGAATACACACGGATAATTTAGTAAATAAAATTTATGAATAATTTATTTACTAAAGGTGAATGAAAAACTGCAGATACAGTTTCAAATTCATTTTTCTTTTTATTATTTTTTTCAATACTCTCTAATGGCTGATTTTAGAACTTTTTTTCGGCATCAAAATTTTTTGCTCGATAACATGGGGATGATAGATCTATATATATTACTATATCTATGCTCAAATTAGGTGACCTCCGATTAGTCGCAAATTCACTAAAATCAGCATTGAAAAACACCAGGAAACAATATTAAAATCTTTTATTTACATTGTCAGATTTTATATCCGTCGCTAACGTTCTACATCTAGATCCTGTCGGCAACAAAGCTAATTTATGTCCGGAAATTTTTAATGCCTTTATTGATTTAACTGAGTTTCAAAAATCATTAGACACTAGTTTTCTGTCAGACGGGAACAATGCAACTCTAAATAATCATTCTGCAGATCTCTCTTTTCCGAACGTTCCCACCACTTCGACTATCGATTCTGAAACCCAAACTTTTCCTTCTGTGGAAGTTCAAAATTACTCTCCGACTATAACTGGAAACACGATGTCATATTTGAATAGCCACTTTCGGTTTCTTCTCCGAGATCTCGTTAGTACGTGCAGAACTTTTTCTGTTAATGATTCCTATGCTATACGTAATTTTTGCAATGGCGTAGAAGAATAGCTAAGCTTATTCCCAAATCTTACCGATCAACAAAAACTTCTTTTTGCAAAATGATTAATTGCTGTTCCTGTTAAACATTTTTGCTTTCTCAACGAAATCTTAATACTTATGAGTCATTTAAGGCCGCGTTAATCTCTAAATTTTTAGATATCATATCTCCATTGAGATACACAAACATTTAGAAAACAGAAAAATGCGTCCTAACGAAACTACTATGCAATATTTCCCAGCGATGCGCTAAATTGCCAATCACGGTAATGCCGTCATTGACGAATCTTCAGCTAAACAGTACACCATTCAAGGTATGCAGGGCAACCCCTCTGAAAAAATGCTTCTTTGTGGAAAGAAACCTTTTGTAGAGTTAAAAAAAAAAAATAAAAAATAAAAAAAATATATGAAACTGCTCTTAATACCATAAGCCAAAATCAAAGGAATTCAGCCAATTATAAACAAACACATGACATTCGAAAACACGGCACCGGTCAAACACAAGCACAACCAACATTGACCTGCGAATCCAAATTTAATACTGGTCCGGCCTCTCAAAACAAATTACGTTGTTTCAATTGTAAGATTTTGGTAATTTATCTAAATTTTGTCCTAACCGTTCCCGTGGCCCTAGGTGCCTTGTATGTTGTCTTTTTGGTACAAAAGTTCACCGACTGCCGCTGAACCGCTTCAAATGACGATGCTCCCTCTAAAGATAGAGTTAACACTGTACATGAATCGCATGGTTTTTATATGTGTCAACAAGCTACAATTAATGGTAATGAATTAACTGGATTGGTTGATACTGGTAGTTAACACATTTAAAACATTCCTCGTGGATAAAAATAGGCTCCCCACCGTTGGCCAAAATTAATAAATCATTAATTGGTTTTGGCTTTGCGCGTATACATGTTATCGGTACTTTTAATTCTTTTATTACTATAAACAATCAAAAGTTTTCAGCTACAATTTCAGTTGTATAGTCGGTAACAAAAGTCTCCGAACACTAGCAAAAATTCCTACATAAAAAAAGTACACTTAATACAGTTTTGTTAAATAAATCCTTGTCGAATCCTGTTCTTGTGTACTTTTTTTATATAGGAATTTTTGTTAGTGTTCGAAGACTTTTGTTACCGACTGTACCAGACACGCCTACATTTTATAATCTCATAGTTGGATGTGACGTCATCCAACAGGCCAACATCAACATTCCGTTGATCAGAGTTACATTTTCTATTATTTCGCAACAGATTAACAGTGTCGCAGTTCCAAATTTCATTATGACAACCACCAACGATAATCCCAACTTTGAGATCGGTCCCAATGTTTCACGACACATGCGTAATGACACTGAAAAGCTAATGTCGGCCTACAAACATAATAAAATTAAGACTTCGAACATTTTTTTTAACATCACTTTAACAGACGATGCAACAATTTACCACGCACCTCGCCGTCTACCCTTTACTGAACGAGCGATTGTAGACGTACAAATTTCTGACTGGCTTAAAAACGGTATTATTGACCATGTTCATCCCCATATGCCAGCTAAGTGGTAGTCGTTCGTAAAAAAACGATGGTAAACACAGAGTTTGTATCGATTACCTGAAGCTCAATCGTAAATTAGTGAAGGACCCTTCCCCTAATTGATGATATTTTAGATCGACTTCAACAATTTTTACTGCGGTCGACCTACGTAATGGATTTTTTTCATGTACCCGTTAACAAACACAGCCTCCATTTTACAAGTTTCTAACCCACAACGATCAATTTTAATTCCGCTACATGCTTTTCGGACTTATTTCTTGCACTTCGGTATTTATGAGATACATAAATACTATTTTTAGAGATCTAAATGCTGTCAGAATTGTACTCCCTTATATGGATGTCCTTGAAATTCCTGCGAACAACGAATATGAAGCTTTAGAATGCCTGAAAACTGCTCTCCAAATAGCTAGCGAGCACGGATTCGTCATAAATTTTAACAAGTGACACTTTTTATGTACTAAAATAGATTTCCTGGGTCACATAACAGAAAATGTAATCGTTTTCCCTCCCCTTTAAACACCAAAGCTGTTTTAAATTACCCAGACCTCAAAAGTGTTAAAGACGTACGTCGATTTCTTGATTTTATTGGATATTTTAGTAAATTCGTCAAAATCGGCCACAGACGACAACATTCAGCAAGGTCGAGAGATGGTTACAGAAGGTAGGCGAGGTACCATAGATGAGGTCTTTAAACATCAGTCACGGTTCTGCCCATCAGTGAAAAAAAGTTTAGAGAGGTCGTCGATTTGCCTCAGATATGGACGTTTGGGATGCGGTGCAAAAGTGTCTTCACGACCAAAGAAAACTTTCTACCTGGAAGTCATGCGGAAGCTTGTGGCTCATTGGACCATGTGCATTGTTCTTAGAGGAGACTATGCCGAAAAGTAACGTATCTGTTGTACACCTATCTTCGTTTAATACAGTTGTAGAACGAAAAGTGTAAGTACTTTTTGACTTACCTCTGTATAATGTTCGATATCATTAAGTAAAAATCTATAACAAACAGTTAAAAAAAAATTATGCAATTTTTATTATCACAGACTTGTGTTATTATTTAATAGTATATATATTGAAAAAATGCATAAATTAAAAAAGTAAAAAATAAACACGGTTTTCTCGCATTTATACTTCACATGAAACGTAAAAAATATATTATTAGCATAAAAGTCTTATTTCCTTAATAAATGTTATAAAAATTTTCAACAGTCCTAAAATCTACATTGAATATCTAACCATAAACATATCCAAACTGAAAATACTCAAAATTTCCCGCTTAGAATTTCGAATTTTTGATATTACTTTAAGTAATAAAACATAATTTCTGTTCATAGACCTTATTTATTTATAAAAACTATAAATCCTAAAGATCTTTTTAATAAATTTTTCATGATATGTTTTCCATTTCTTTAAGTAGTTTAATATAATTAAACACAGGGATATATAGTAAAAAAACCTGTTAAACGTTAAAAGCGATAATAAATTAGCTGACAGCAGTTTCGGTAGCACTTAACGTATCCTGATGATGGTATGTTAAATGCTACCGAAACTGCTGTTTTCTTGTTTATTATTTACTTTGTCATTCATGACGTTGTGTTTTATTAAAGTATTTATTAATCTTAATTATCACCATCTCTGGTCAATAATTTATAATAAGAGTATTAGACCATTTGTTTTAAAAACTAGTCGGACTTCGCTCGACTAGTGATCGATAAATTGAAATGCTTTTTTTTTTTTTTTTTTTTTTTTTTTCAAACTTTTCTTATTCGTCAAACCATAAACAGTGATCAAATGTTTTGATAAATTGTCAATAATGAAAAAAAATATATATATACACACACATATATATATATATATATATATATATATATTAATAATTTAACTGAGGATTTTTAAACAAAATAATGGAATTGGAATCATGAAATATAATTTTAATTTAATTAACTATGAAGATTATTTTTAGCCTAATTTCACTAAAATCATCGCCAGTTTCTTTTTGAAAGAGATAATACCTAATTAACCTCACATTTTCATTAATTTCAAACAAGGTTGAAAGGTGTTAATAACTTTGGTTTGTCTGTCTGTCTGTCCGCGCTCTAATTCCCGTAAATATACAGTGAATAGCTTGAAACTGATATATATTATTTAAATTCACTATTAAATGTTCTCTATTGAAAATGGAGTGAATACCTCTACTGGTTTGTGTACAGGGACACCTGAAAGTATTCCAAAGCATTGTGTTCTATGAGAGGTATTTCTATAAACTATATTATAATCCCAACAAACACAGAACTATCATATTGATACCAAAATGATATCTTACACCAAACACGAAAGATATCATTACGATGCCAGCGATTCGTAACCATTCTGTGTCGAAACTGTCCACGAAATCAGTACCCGTAGCGATACGGGAATAGGTGTCGGTCCGGCATCGCGAATCTGATACAGATATGAACGCCACCGATAGCTCCGATAAGAAAATGTAAAAAAAAATGACACTTTATAGATACCTTTATGTTGCCATTTCGATCCTTATTTTTGACGCATATATGATACATATCGCACTTGTGCCAAGCTGCCGACAGGCAAAGTAAAGGCATATGCTTTTACTTTGCACAAATCTAAATTGAAATATGTTATTCAAGTTCATTATCAGATATTCCCCACTAAAAATGGAGTAAAATACTACTAATTTTTTATGTACAAGACACCCTAAAGTATTCCAAAGCATTGCGTTCTATGAGAGATATTTCTATAAACAAAATTTTAATAAATTTACTTTGCACAAATCTTAATGAAATTAAAATATGTTATTTATATGCACAAAAGAATGCTTTTTGTTTTAAAAATAGTAGGATTAGCATTAAAATGTACAGGGCCACACAAAAATATTCAGTTACATTAAGAGACGTTATGAGATATTTGCTGGAAATGAATTTTCTTTTTCATAAAGCGTTTTTAACAGTTTTTTACAATTTTTAAGTGTGAGTAATACTCACTGAATATGTTTTGGATTAGTACATCTGTATATCGGCCGTCTGCCCGCCTCCAGCGTCGGTAAATATTTTCAGAATTTTTGAAGAAATATGTATGCCATTCAAGTTTACTATGGGATGATTTCTATTTAAATTGGTATTTACATCTATTTTGTATAACTGGTTTGTGTACAGGGATACTAAAAAAAAAAAATACCAATGAATTGCGCGGTAGGGCAGGAAATAAATAAAAATAATCACATTTAAATAGATTTCTACTGTAAAAATCATAAAGGGAATTGACATTTATTTTTAATATGCTAGAATAAGGCTTTTTATAGAATAGGATATGGTTAACCTTCAGATTTACAGGGCTACACTAAAATATACAGATATATTAAGTTCTGCAATTATAATCTAGGGGATGCATTTTCTTTTGATTTAAACATTTTAAACAATTTTCAACGATGTATAAGAATGATTATGAATTCAATTTATCTGTCTGTTTTTTTTTTTTTTTAGTCTTTTTGTTCGTCCGTTGTGTGATAATGTAGGCAAAGAACATTGAAATTTATACGATACAACTAGTACGTGTGGTTTTAAAGTGTTAATAATCAATGCGCAACGCGTGATTTTTTCTTTCGTTTTTAACTTTACTTGAATCCGATCCTGATAACACAAAAGTACCACATTTTTTAAAGTGTTTAATAATCAATGCGCAACGCGTCCTTTTTTCTTTCTTTTTTAACTTTACTTGAATGCGATCCTGATAACACAAAAGTACCACATTTTTTTTCATTTAAAATTATTATTATTTATATTGATTTCAATAATAATATTATAATTTTATTATCTATTATAATCATTTTTATTTGTTTATTTATTTATTTTTAGGTTTTTTTCTAGTTTAGCTGAATTTTTCAACCATAAATTGGCTTCTTAAAGCGTTGGCCGAGAAAGAAAACTGCTAAATCGCCAATTGATAGTCCTTACCTGACATCAGGTTAAAAGGTTAGAAATTTTGGTCTTTATTATTACGAAGATGTTTAGTACTTATAACTTTAACTGAAAATGAAACATTTAAAGGTGTCGTCTTCAACTAATATTGAAAAAAAAAATATATGTGATTCTACTCTTCATAAAGCACCAGAAATTGAAAAAAAAAAAAAATATCGGCTGAAATTATTTAAAGCGACCACAAAAAATTATCAACATTAAGCATATTTGGCGATTTCACACTGTTAGGCGATTGAACAAGGAGAGGGACGCCGCTCATCACTCTTGGAGCGATTTTGAGCGCTTCTATGGCAATCTCTCCATTTATTAAAAAAAAAAAAAAAAAAAAAAAAGTTTACAAAAACGCCAGGACTTAGTCCCAAACCGACAAAGGGCGTTGATAGTATACACATTGGAGAAAAGTCCACAGGACAGGTTTTTCATCCGAATCAATGAAGTGCAGCACAGTGGGCAAGGAGCTCAAACACACATTTATACAAAAGGAAGGAAGGAGAGAGTGAAGAGAGAAAGAAAGAATATATAAATAAAACGTTACGATTAAACTTTACAATTAAAGTGAAATGATTTAGAAAAACTTTAAATTACATTTCAAGTGGTTTTTAGGACTGGAAGTGATTTTTAAAAACTTCTAGTTAGATATGACGTGAATTTAATCTGTTCTGTTGGAAATATCCATCAGAAGATTGTAGATTCTTTTCAGTTTAATTAAGAGGGATGGACGAGAAATAATATTTTCGAGCCAGCCCTCAGGTTTTGGTACAGGATTTCTTAAGTGGTATGAACTTGTTATAGGGCAGTTGAAATAATAATGTTCTGGTGTACCCTCCTCTCCACAAGGACATAGGGGGGTGCGTCGGCGATTGAATCTATACAAATATTGTTGGAAAGGTCCATGACCCGATAGGAAGTCTGCAGTCTCTGGTGTCAGCGACCAATCATTAACGGCCACATTTGGAATCATTGAAAAGGTGTATCTACCATTCTCGGAATCTTCCCACCAGGTCTGCCATTCCCGAAACAAAATTTGTTTGAGTGATCTTTTGATAAAAGAGGGAGGTGCTGGCAGGGAAATGTTAACACTAACATTCTCAGTTGCACTTTTGGCTAGAGAATCTGCCAATTCGTTTCCGACCACGCCCCTATGGGCAGAAACATGTGCCAGGGACGTTCGAAGATTTAGATCCTTCAAAAGGTGTTTGATTTTAAGAACCTGAGTATGTCGGGACCTGTGGCGGACAATGGCCTGCAGACCCGATAGACTGTCGCTAAAAATATGAGTTTTATTATTGACGTTGGTTTGAGTGGTGACCCACTCCAGGGCCTTTTCAATGGCGAAAAGCTCCGCCTGAAAAACAGAGTTAAAGTCCTCGAGTCTGCATGACCATCGGTGGGTACATTCATTGTTATTAAGGACACAGAAGGCTGCCGCCACTCCATGTTCTGTTTTTGAACCATCTGTAAAAACCGCCACAGGAGCTGACTGAGAAAAACTGTTTTTTGTACATAATGTTAGTAAAGAGGCAATGTCCTGTGCTGGGTGAATTTGCCAACTGGGAAGAAAGTTTTGGACATTTACACCGGGGAATAATAAATTCTTTAGTTGAGTATTATTTAGCTGCAGGATGTTAGTTTTCCTGTAACAATATTTTAACTGAAGATGAACATGAGGGATCCCGGTGATGACTGTGAGGGCGTCTGTAGAGATCGTTTTATAGCCACGCGAAATTTGGAGTAAAAATATTCTTTGAACGGAATTTATTTTAGCTTTTGCTTCTTTTGTAAGAAACCCTCCCCAGATACCTGCCCCATAAGTTAAAATTTTGTCCACAATTGTGTTGTACCAGATTTTTAATAATTTAGTAGAAATACCCCATCTCTTACCGACCATTTTCGCGGTTTGAGTACTTGGCGGAGAAGCAAAACACGGTTCTGTTCGTACACGGCGATCTCGGTGCTTGTGAACTTATTACTTACCAGCGCTAAATCGCCAAAATTGCTTTATTTTGAGATTTTTTTGTGATCGCTATAATTCATTTCAGCCGATAAATTTTTCACTTTCTGGTGTTTTATGAAGAGTAGAATCACATGTATTTTTTTTCAATATTTTTTTAAGACAACACCTTTTGAATGTTTCCTTGTCCATTTCAACACTTGTACCGCTATTAACCTAGCATCTGCTTTACAGAGTCCTATATTTAAAAATCCTATATTTATAAAGCCTTTTTTTTATTGCAGAAAATTGTAAGTTAGTAAAAGGAAGTTTTATTATTAAAAATAGTAATTTTTAAAATAATGATGCTTCGACTCCTGGTCCCGCTGTCATTGACAGTATCTTGGTAATAATTTGTGAATTATATATTATAATTTTTAAAAATGATATGAAAATGAATTGTAAAAAATTCATCATTTGAAATAATGTTATATTTATAAAAACTGAACTTTGTTTCTTCCAAGTTTCATTTTAAGAATCGAGTAAAATTAACATCTCTTGCCTACTAACATCTTAATGATTATACCGTAAAATCTTTAGTACCTGCCCCCTGTTTTTTAGTACCCGCCCAGTTATATATATATATATATATATATTATTTTTAACCAGAAACCAATTTTAAATTTTAGTAGAAAAGACAAAAAAAAAAAAAAAAAAAAAAAAAAGGGAGAGATAGATTGAATTTGTTTGAGTTTTTTACTCTAAACATTTGTTAAATATTAGAAATAATAATAATAATAATAATAACAATAATGAATAATAATAATAATAAATACATGCGTATTAAAATTTCAAAATATTCTTTTTAAGATTTTTTTTATTTTTTATTGTTTATTTAAAAAAAAAAAAAATACTTGCATACCTTTTTTTAAAATACGTAAAAATTCATGAATATTCATAGAATCGAAGAAAATCAATATTTTTTGTTATTCTAAACATTATTACTTTTTTATGATTTCTAAGCATAACATTTTCATTCATAATCTTCTTTAACGATTCGATTTCCGTGTTAAAACTATATTTACAAAATAATATTTGTGCCGTTTCCCAATTAAAATTTTCAAAAGGATTCTTTATAAAAATTTATCCTTATGATTTACGTGGTTACCTCAAAAATTCTCAAGAATTTTCTTCACCAGTTTTTGATATTTAAATACTGGTTTTCTTTTAGTAATTGTTATTTACTAAAACTAAATATTTCAAGTTTAGTTTTATGTTTTTTTTCTACTTCTTCATATACGAATATAAAGTATAATTAGTTATTCCCTTTTGATAATAAAATCAATATTTGTTGTAGTAAAAATAACACTATTTACTTTTGCTGCGGAAAGTGTATTTTCATAATACAAGAGAGATTCCAAAAACTGCTTGCTACTTGTTATATTTAATTTTATAGATAAATATTTGTTTATTAAATCCTTTTTAGAATAACAGAGAGAATTGTTTGTTTATAAAGAAAGCCAATAATAAGGTTTGAGTAAGTAAACAAAAATGGTTTCATTTTCAAAATATACATTTTTTTTAATGTAAGTTTAAAATTATTTAAATCCTACTACAAATAGAAATTGAAAGATATGCTTTGTTGATAAATGATGTAAAAAGAACCGAGTTTAAAATTTAGCATATTGCTTTTATAATACTAAAAAGAATTATTCTTATATAATTAATGTATTATAGAGAGATTGACATTAGCTTCCTTAGTAAATATTTATAAAGTAACATTTTCATTTAAGAATATATATATATATATATATTGTATAATTTGTTTTTTTATGCAAATATTCATTTAATTTCACTTTAAAATATTCATTTAATTTTCAATAGATCCCACGATAGTAAATATATATATATATATATAATTGTAAATTTCAGATTGAGATTAAAGCGATTTTTTTTTTTTAGAATATTCGATTAGGAACTAAGCAACAATGAAATCTATCTCTGTTCATAACGTAAGCATATTTTTTCAAAACATTATTGAATCACACATGTTTATTATGTTTGTATTTTGTGTAGGTTTGAAGCTATTTTCGAGCGGTGTCTATTCGAAACAATTTACCATTAGGTACACTACGTTTGGTAATAGGTCAGCAACTAGTTTAGAGTTATCAAACCGATGTAGATGTTGGGGAAAGAAGAAAAATCATTTTGAAATTTCGAATGGCAAAAATGTCATACGGTAACGCATTTTTTGTTTTTGTTTGTTCGCTACTGCATTTACAATGAATTTCTCCTAAGAAAAAGGGCTGCACGAGCGCGCTAGTCAACCTGTTCTGTTCTCGAGGAGGGAATATAATCAAACAGCACAAATGAATTTCAACTTCGACATTTGATATATGGCGATTTTGGTGTTACCTGTACAGAACGTTGCGGTGCTCCAAAGGAGGCTAGACTTCAGAACTTGCAATAACTGCTCGATGAAGATGCATTTCAAACTCAAAAAGAACTTGCCAAACAATAGAAGTCTCACAAAACGATTTCTAATCGTTTACATGTAATGGAGAAGATTCAGAAGGCAAGCAAATGAGTGCTATATTCATTGAGCCAGAGGGACAAAATTGGGCGTTAACTTAAAATCTCTGGATCTGCGCAACAAGCAACACAGATAATCTTTCTTGTTGAAAATTTTCATGGAATATCAAAATGGATATGTTATGACAATCCGAATCGCAAAAACATTAGGCGCATCTCAACAAAGCAAAAATATCCAAATCAAAACGAGCCATTTACTGCAAAAATGTTTGTTTATGCATCTGGTGGAATTTTAATAGCATGCTCTATTAAAAATCGGTACGGCCCAGAGTAAGTGGGTGCCAAACGTTATAAATAACAATTCTTACGATTAAGCTGGTATATTCATTTTATTATAAACACAACAGGGAAAACTATGAAATATTCGCGTATTTCAAAATTACTGGTTATATACTAAATATATAAAAAATTAAAAATTACGGATTAATATAACATGGATTTATAAATTCACAGAAATTCTATTGCATTCAATTACGTTCTATATATCAATCTTTTTTTTTCTCTCTTTTCTGCATTTTTAATTAACACTTTCCAACAAGGTTGAAAAATGTCACTGACTTCGGTTTGTCTGTCGGTCTGGCTTTTCGCACTCTAACTCCCGTAAATATTCATGGTATTTCTTGAAACTGATAAATGTTATTCAAGTTCACTGTCGGATGTTCCCTATGGAAAATGGAATGAATACCTCTACTGGTTGATGTACAGGGACATCCAAAAGTTTCCCAAAGCATTGTGTTCTATGAGAGGTATTTCTATGAACTATATTTTAATAGCTTTACCTTACACAAATCTTAATGAAATTGAAATATGTTATTCAAATTTGTTGTCGGATGTTCCCCATTGAAAATATAGTGAATACCATCACTAGTTTGTGTACAGGGACACCTAAAATTATTCCAAAGCATTACGTTCTATTTCTATGAGGTATTTCTATAAATCAAATATTAATAACTTTACTATGGACAAATCTTAATGAAATTGAAATATGTTATTCCTATACACACAAAAAATATTATCTCTATGAATTATAGAAATATTGTAATTAGATTTACAGTGCTACACAAAAATTTTCATTTACATTGAGGGCTATTATTGGGAATTTGCTGGATTTGCACTTTCCTTTATATTAAACATTTTTAACACTTTCTTACAATTTTTAACTGTGAATATGACTTCAATTTGTCTATCTGTCTATCCAACTGTTCATATGTCTATCTGTCCATCTGTCGTCTACAGCGTCCGTAAATATTTTCAAAATATTTGAAAGTCATATATGTCATACAGCTGGTTTGTGCGCAAGGATTAAAAAAAAAAAAAAAAAAAAAAAAAAAATCCAATGTATTACGTTTCAGGTCAGACAATTTTATAAATCCCGTTTAAATAACAAAGAGATTGACATGTATTGTTAATAGGATAAAATAATATTTTGTATAGAATATAATATGGTTAATCTTCAGATTTATAGGGCTAAAATAAAATATTCATGTATATTAAGGGCTGCAATTAGAGTCTCAGGGCGGCATTTTATTTTGCGTTAAGCATTTTTATCACATTCCATAAATGTTTAAGAGTGATTCTGAATATAATTAGTCTGTCTGGGTGTCTTTCAGCCCTTCTGACTGTCCGTTGTGTGATAATGCGAGCAAAGAACACGATACAGCAACTACGTACAGTTGCAAAAAGTAATAATAATCAATGCGTACCGCATGAATTTTCGCTCTTGCTTATTCATTTAACCACTACATGTTTGATTTATAATGTTTGAAATTATCATGTTTGATGTATCATGTTTGAAATTAATGTTTAATAATAAGCAATTAAAGAAATACATTTAACAAATAACTGAGATCATTATAGGTATCTGCCTGGGTTAAAATGACCATTTTTGACAAAAAAAATCAATTTTCTGTTTTTTATTTGGTTTTAAAGAATAGACTTTTAGCTTTCTAAAACACCTTTACTTTTATTTGTACGCTAATTAGAACTGAAGTTATAGCCAATTAAGTAAACCGGAAGTGAGATTCTTTAAGACAGGAAGTGCTCGATTTCGCCAGTTTAAAGAGCTGGCAATAGGTAAACATTGGTAATTAGGCTTGATTTCACATTTATCTTTAATTTAAATCATTCAGGGTTTTTTTTTTTTTATTATTATTATACCCCATGTATTTATTTATTTTTTCCAACAAATAATTACACATTAAGTAAAATCTTTAAATGCGTTTTCTGAAAAAATATATTTTTCGATTTTTGTGTATGCGATAAACCTCATTTCTCCAAAAGTTTTCAAGTTATTTCTATGAAATTTCTTTACAGTATATAACAGATTTCCAGTCACGCAATGAACTAAAAGATATGTTCTATGTACTATTTTAAAGATTTTACATGTGTTTATTTTCTAAAAAACAGATTTTATTTTGGAAAATTCTGTTTTTTTCTCTGTTAGTTACCATATTTCAGTCAATTTTAAGAATATCTCTTAACTTTTAGTTCAATGCACAGACAAGGGTCATATCATTATGTATTTCAATGGATATTGAATTATATTAATTTTTATCGAGTATATGAGGTTTGGCGTAAACGTGAAATTTTGCTCATTTTTTACACAAAATCACCTATTTTTCTGCAAAATAAAGAAATATTTGCTTAAAATGTACTATTTTTCATCAATCTATGTCCGTTTATAACTGAAAATATAATTACTTAATGCATAGTGTGCTTTTTTTAAAAAAAAGTGCTCCGTACCCAGGCAGATACCTTAAAAAATTGTAATTAATTATATATTTATAATTAATATGAGTATAGTTTTAATTGTTAACAGTATGGAATAAATATTTAATAGAATATTAAAAAATATTATTATTTTATTTTATTTTTTTAACTGGGTGAATTTTACCGCTCTAAATACTTATATTTATCATAAATAATATATATATGAAAAATTGCTAAAATGTATTAGGATCGTAGTAATTGAATATATTTTAATTACAAGGATACGGGAAATACTCTTACGCAATATTACGTACTTAATTAAAAAAATCCATTTTTTGATAGTTTATTAATAAAATTAGTAACAAAGGATAAATTAGGTAATAACGAATGAGCTTCATTTTATTTTATTCTAACATTTCGATTATCCTGCGATTCGATAATAACAGAAAATGTCTAATATTTATCATTTTTAAAAAGAAAAATGTTTCAAAATCTGCAATATTTAAAATATGTATATATATATTTTACAATTAATTTTCTTTCTTTTTAGTTGAAGTTGAATTTTTGTCAGAATAATTAACTTATTCTTAAAATAAATAACTAGATGAATTTAAATAAAATAATTTGAGAAATATTAATTACATTACATACTTTTAATTAAAAATGAAATCACTGGATATTACAAGTTCAAAGGTATGATGTTATTCATAATTTAATTAATTTTTGTTGATGAAGATTTAATTAAGATTTCCTTCCAAAATTAGAATAAAATGTAATTAAATATTTCACTTTTCAGTAAATTTTGTTATAATGTGTTTTTGGTATGTTTTTCTGTTAAATTTGTATTTATTGAGTTTGGATATTTAGATTAGGAAGCATTCATGTTTTAATATCTTTGGGAAATTTTGAATTTTTTAAAGATTAATATTTATGTTTTAATACTATAGTCTGCTGTTATGAAGTTTTTATGAAACTGGAACTGCCTTAGTAAAAAGTAGTCAAAATTTGATTTATTTAGTTAACTATGCAAGTTTATGAATTTATCATTACTTGGAAATCATAATGTAAAATAGAAATGGCAACATTTTTGTAAAGTATTATTAGTGATATCAAATGAAAATCACATACTAAGATTAATGTTATAATAATAAAATGATACTTTAAAAAAAATTAAAGAACACGCTTTTATAGAAATGTGAACTAAAAAGCACAAAATATCTATCTTAGCATTAAAATGCAGGGTAAGAGAAAATCGTGAGTGACACACCATAATATTTACATACACTTAAACCTTTAATTAAATAATTTAGAATTAAACAAAAACCATTTTTAAAAAATCTCCCCTAACTGGGCTCGAACGTTAGGTTCGTCGCCCGGTGCTTTACCTCACACCCACACCGTTCACGTAGAGAAAGTCTTTTTTTACAATATAGATTTTTTGTTTGGTCCCAGAGCGGTTACAATCATACGTACAAACATACATATAGGTGAAGCTAATAAAAGCGTGTTAAAAATAGATAAAATTATTTGTTGAATTATTTATATATACATATAACATGTATATAAATTGCGAAAATTCAGTCATTTTTACCACGTTTTTATTAACTTCTCTTCTTGTTTGTCCGGTACAAATCTTATAATCGATTTTTAACTAACTTCCCTACTAGCTAGACTGTTGAAACTTTCAGAATAGCTCGGAATCCGATAACAACACAATACTTCGAAGCCCGACTTTCGAATTTTTGATTAGATTTTTTTATTTAATTAAAATATGAAAATAATAACTTACTAATAGCTTTTAAAATAGCCATTAAAATATTAGCTATAATTTAATTGTTGAGAAGAAGAAAAAAAAAAAAAAAGAGTTCACTTTTTTTTCGACATAAAAAAAAATACTAAAAAAAAAAATGTAAAAAGTTAAATTATGCATCTCACAAAAATTGACGTCATTATCACTTTAAAAATTTTATACACTTTGATAAAGTACTACTGTAGTTCTATAGCTAATTTTCAACCGAAAATTTAAAAACATGGTACATAAAAAGTTTTTTTTTTTTTTTTTTTTTTTTTTTTTTAATCTTATAATTATTAATTAAAAGCTTTACTAAATGACTATCATTCGATAATTATTTAGGGAGAAAAAAAAATCTCACAAGAAGTTTTATTTTAAAAAAAAACTGTAACTAATTACCTATAAATTAATTACTTGTGAAACTAGTATGTTTGGCCACCAAGAAATTTTCATCTACACTAAATATCGATAAGTATTTGGATATTTCTGAAATTAGACGCTTTGTGAAATATCCATAAAAATTTAAATTAAATATCTGGAAAAGGAGACCAGTAAAAATTTAAACAAAAATCGAAATGTTTCGGCTCACCCTGTAAAAAGTAAGCCTCAAAAATCATTTTGACTGCAGCATGTGATTACGAAGATTCTTCTAATTATCTGTAAAAAGTCTTACGAAGACATCACATAGATTCATGAAAATGTGACTGTTTCTTTGAAAATTGAAAAAAAAAAAAAAAAAAAAAAAAAAAAAAACCTCTTTTTAAATTATAACATGTAGGGTATTAGATCCAGTGCAAAGCCATGCTTAGGAAATTTCGCTAAATATCTTTACTACGCAAAGCTTTAACAATAATTTATTTGCATAATTAAACAAGCAAAATATTGGGATACTTAAATGAATACCGCAAACAAATATCATGTAAATAAAAAAAGTTATCGGCGGCAGAATGAATTAATATTTAGTTCCTCTCAAAATAAAAGCCAAAACTCTTAAACACATTTTTATTTTGATCCAATTAATTGTAATATAGTGTTCGATGACTGTAAATAAGTATTATTAAAACCCTCTATCAGCTCCTATTTCTTTTTCTTTAAATCTTTTTTTTTTTTTCTTTTTTCTTTCTTTCTTTTTTTTTTTTTTTTTTTTTTTTTGTAAGAAGGGCTGAAATTCTGTTATAATAAAATTCTAAAATAAAAAAAATAAAATAAAAATGGAATAACTGAGACGCATTTTTTCTTTCAAATTCAATTTAATTTTATAGTCGACCGTAATTTTCCGAGAGCTTTAAAATCCGACACAGGCTTAACCTTTCTACGCTTCGAAAACACTATAATAAGAGTTAGAAAACGAAATTTCTCTTTTCATAATTGGTATTTTACAACTAAAGTAGTTTTATTAAATGATATTTAAAGATCTGTAAACTTAAATGTTTTACTTAATAAACGAAATTTATACTGATACAAAAAGTGAAAAGAAATTTTCTAAAATAAAATGGAATTAAAAACCAAAATTTCAATCATTTTCAATATTATAATTCTTCGTAATAAAAATGATATCTCATACATTAAATTTGGTTTAAGATTTGGTATAATTTTATGAAATACGATATAATACTAATGTCAGACTGAATAAGAAATTTTTAATATATTTTAAATAAAACTATTTTATTTGTGATTACTGATTTAAAAGAATTATTGCTATATTAGAACATGTATGAAAATGAATGTGCAAAGTTCTTAACTTTAACTTGCTTTTAATAAACTTTATTCGCGTAACACTGAGAAAATTTACGTAATGATGCATAACAAGTTTCATAATATATCAGTTATTTTAAATAAACTGTATATATATATATATATATATATATATATATATATATATATATATAATAAGTAATTTAATTCCTTTACAATACTCAGCAAATGAGAGAAAGATGAAAATACCAACAATGAAATTAAAAGTTAGATGTATTACGTATAAAGTTATTGTCACAATTACCATTTAATTAAAATTCACTGAGTAGTAAAAAACATGTTAAAGTACTTACGCAGCAGAGAAATGAAGTACATCACTTAAACTTAACTATGAGATAGTTTTCATAATCCATTTATCCAGTAAATTCATGCAACACAAGATAAAAATTGAAAGAAATTAACCAAAAATACTATTGAAATAAAAAGGAATGCATGAAGGAAAAATAGAGTTATAAATGCTGAAACCCAGTACAGATATCATCAGGAAACTAGCAGTACTGTCAGCATGGAATGCAAGATTTCTGAATATTGTATAGCTATTTCAATATATATATATATATATACAAAGAGTATATAAAATAGGTTTTTGTGTAAATAAAATATTATTAATATATATATATATATATATATATATATATATGTGTGTGTGTGTGTGTGTGTGTGTGTGTGTATGTATACAGATGCTTCTATTTATAATTTATATAAAAACATTTTTATGAAATATTTTAAAATGTGTGATGGGGTAATGTAACGAGTGATATAATATACCTTTAAAAATAATTATAATAAAATTATTTTCAGACAAATAATTTAACTGAAATATACATATAAAAACAATAAAAAATATAAATAGGTGTTTTGAAATTCGTCTGAATTTATTTATATTTATTAAAACATCTTTATAAACTTACCGATATAATCAAAGAAGTTATTATATAAAAATGGGCTAATGAGGGGCAAAAGCGAAGGCCTCATTGGTTGTGCGGAATGTGCTGACAGTATGTCAATTTTCAAGGAAAATACGAGAATTATTACATCTAGAGTTTAAAATTATAATACTTTTAAAATCAGAATTATGGTTGGTTTTAATTGAATGAATGATAATTCTTGAACGTTGGTTTTTAAATGACTATCTGTGTTCTTATTTCAATCCAATTTTAGACGTACGGCTAGTTTCTCCAATATATATTGAGTCCATTACAGTCTCCAGTATGAGATGGAATGATGTTTGTGTGTATTAAATATAAGATACATTATTTTGAATGAGGATAAATATAAATTTTGTAAGCAAACATTCTATTTCATAATATATATATATATATATATATATATATATATATATATATATATATATATATATGCAACAATTGTTTCCGATCTAAATAAATTTGTATGGCCCTTCCTTGAGCTTCAAAAGTAGGCATACGACTGTAGCATAAAAGGTTTTGCGCTTTTATGCTGCATTCACGTTTTTATCCAATGTTAAATGTATACATGTAAAAAATTTGCATTTGTTGTTGCCAGAAATTCTCTGTAATTTGAGAAAATACGCGAAAATTACGAAAAAATTAAGTTGTCAGAACGTATTTTCTCAAATTACAGAGAATTTCTGGCAACAAAAAAAGCAAATTTTTTACAGTGTAGATTTATTTGCATTTATTGAGTATCTAGATACATTTGAACGTCTTGAATTTTAAAAATAAAATAAAATAAAAATAAAAATAATAAAATGAAATATGAAATAGAATAAAATAAAATAAAAATAATATAAAAATAATATATGAAATAATATAAAATATAATAAAAAAAATAAACTTATTAATTTGTAAAAAAAAAAAAAAAAAAAAAAACGTAAAGCCAAATAATTAGCCATTAAATTTGTTCTTCTATGTGCCTCTATAGATAAAACAGAAGTATTTTTCATATAATTTTTTATATAAAACATACTATAAAAAGTCTGACTTACATATATCATTTTTAGGAGGCCGTTCTGATAATATTTACAGGAATTATAAAACGATTAAACAAACAGACAAAAGACGAACAAAACTGTAAAAAATGTCAAAAATTTTGAAAATGTAATATATATATATTCGCTAGATATATATATATATATATATATATATATATATATATATTTTTTTTTTATTATTATTAAGAACGCAAAAGAAAAATGCCTTTACCCATATTTTGGTATGAAAAACTTCAAAAAGCGATTTTAAACTCTTTCAAAAAAGGTTTTAACGTCATTTTGACACAGGTAATACATTTTTCAGAATGTTTGTAAAATAAAAATAAATTCAATTACGTTTTCAGTTTCTTGAAATAAAATTTCACAATTCGACACATATATACATGAAATCGTAAATACGAGTTATTTAAGAATATTTTCTAATTTAAATTTGTTTCTCATTCTTTGCTTTATTAGAATATAATTCAAGATTTTTGAAAACAATATTTATATCAAAAGGGAATTCAAAAAAATTCTTTCTCGCATAGTAAGAAAAGTAATTTGATAAAAATCGAATCTATTTTCTGAATGCTTTATTTGTTTTTCATACTTATTTAAATACATTATTTTAGACAAAAAATAAACATATTTATAATTCAATATATAAAATGTATTTATCACCAAGAAAATTCACTTAACTTTAACATGAAAGACAATATAATAAAATTTTATTATCTTTTTTTTTTTTTTTTTTTAATTTTGTGTATGCACTGTTTTCCAATAAACAGAAGTTTCATTAAATAACGAATAAATATCTGTTTCAAGTAAAGAGAGCTTTATTTTTTTTACGTATACGTAGAGTGGAAAAAATTGACTTGCCAATTTTGTTTATGCTTTTTATAAATATTTATTATATATTGCAATCAATAATTTCTATTATTATAATCTATATATATATACATATATATATATAAATTACGCTGTACCGTAAAACTATATAATGAATAAATATACGAGAAAAATGTGTGAATGCGTAAACATGAAAACGTGTGTGTACTCCGAGGGAAAAAATATACCATGTGTGAGCGTGTTACTCACATATCCTTAAAATATAATTCATTTATTCAAAATTATTAAATGTATAATTATAAATTAATGTATATTATTTTTATTAAAGATAAAAAGGGTTTCATTAATAAATCCATTGATCTACTTTGTAGTACTGCCAGATCTTGCGAACAAAATAGGGAAGCTAACTTGGTTCGAATCGTCACTCTCTCTCGAATCTCTAGACAACACAAGATGTAATTATATTACTCTCTCTCCCACTTCGTCTTTTTAACAGTTCTCTAGTATGATCGAACCTGCACATCGTCTTAATTGCTTTCAATAGTTCTTTTCAAGAGAATGTTTATAAAATAAATAAATCTGAATTTCAAGTCGGAATTTATTGAATCGGTTTTATTGAAGACTGGATTTTACTTTGTTTAGCAATGTACAACATTCAGGAAGATTTTCTTTTCAGATGGAAATAATTATTCTTTAATTGAAAGCTAATAAACAACAGATAAACATACCATGTTTATCTAGAACTCAATTTTTTAATCTCTAATCTAAAAATATAGGTTTTTAAGTTATCCGTATATGGTAAACAAATAACCTAGATAGTGGAAACGATTTCTAGTCTATATTTTCCCAGATGGTGAAACAATATTATGAATATTATAAATATTATGACTCCTTTGCTTTGAGATAATTTCCGCTTGATATCCTAGAATTGGGTCATAAGAAAATTATAGTTACGAAAACACGCTTCTTATATTTCTATTTATTTGCAGAGATTTTTAAATTAGTTTGATCGCAATAACGTGAAAAAACGCTCTAGAATTCAATAGAGGTTGTGAGATATAAGTGGACGCCATACCTCAATCGTAACTTAAGTATCCTAAGTAGCAAGTAAGAAATAACACGAGACTCAAATTGAAATACAAATAAAGTTTTATTAGAGCTTAAGTTTAGGGAGGATTCTTGGGCCAAACTTAATATAAAATCTTAAATATCTTTAGAAAGATAACTTCAATAAATAATTTAAATAAATGCAAACTTGAACTCACCAATAAAGCTACTGTAGCTGACTGCTCTCAGTGATCCACTACACTTCTCCAACTTAGACTAAGGTGGTAGGATTACCTGTATCCACCAAACTCTACACTATTATTCAACACCTTTAAAACCACCACAACATTTAAAGAAATAAGAAACTTAATCACTAAATGATCATCTAAGAACAATTCTGTTCTACTCCACACCTCTACCAAAGATACATTAATATTTATAATTCATCTCCATCAACTCTAATCACTTCACTTAACAAACTCTAAAACCTCTTCGTATTCACTCACACTCCGAAACTTACTTTCTTCGTTGCAGCGCTATGCTGACACAAAGCTATTCCATCCTTAAATTTCTCCGAGTACTGTCGCCGAAGTATTTTTAGCTTTTCCAACGCTTTCGTCGCTGGATCCAGCATAATTTTACAAAACCCGTGGTAATTTAAAAAAACCTACCACAACCTCAAACTTACAAGGTTTTTAAAACTCACTATAAAAGGGAAGTAGTATTCATACGGATGACATTTATTAGAGCCACAATGTAGTTTCTAAATGTCAATCACAGAATATTTTTTTTTGTGCATGTGTTTTACAATATTAAAATAATTCTGTTGTATATTTATGTGCGAATTTGTATTTGTGTGATTTGCTTGAATAATATTAGTTTATTATAACAAAACATATGTGACAGTACATAATATGCGCAAACTGAATACATATTAAGAGTAATTTTTTAGTAATAAAGATGCTAGAATTTATTTAAGAGTGTGATTATAAACCCCTTAAATTTAGACCGTATGCTTTAGATGAGTACCGCATTTTAAACTTCTAATAACACAAAATTGTTTTTCAAAAATGAGAAAAAAGACTCTCTGGCAACAATAAAAACATGTACTAGTTGAGGCATTAATATTTTCAATGAATTAAAACATTGTAAAAGTCATTTTCAGGAAAATATAAAAAAATTTATAAATCTAAAGTAGAAGACATTTTAAAATATTAGCTTATTTTATTGTCATTTCAAAAATTCAATAAAATGAATAATAAAAAGTTATATTTACATTTCCCAAAAGCAAATGTAATTTTATATTAGCTGCAGAATGTTGTTATGGAAAAAAATTTATAGAAATTAACAAGTATACGTACATAAAAAAATAATAAATAAATTTAAAATATTTTGTATAACTGAATATACTTAACTATTTTTACCATATATAAAATGCTAGAATGCATTAAAAGTTTTAAATAATAATAAAATACGACAAAAAATATTTTATAAGTAAACGATTGTTTTATGTTTTAGAAAAGAGCGTTTATACAAACCTTCAGACGACTTTGTAATTTTACGAGTTTTAAATTCTTAAATACATTCTCTCCGTTAAAATTTCAGGAATAAATGAATAATATTAAATTTTATTACGTGTTTTAAATAAAAGTTCCATAGAAATTTACGCATGAAATATTTCTCTTCTACTCAAAATCGAACAATGTAATTTTATAGGCTCGAGGGACGTTTGTGTTTCTTTGTAATTTTACGAATTTTTATTTTAAAACGAATTCTTCTCCGGTTAAATTTTATGACTAAATAAACATAATAAAATTTTATTACATTTTAGAAATAATTGTATAAGCATATGCGTATGAATTAATTTTCTTTGAATGAGTACGTGTATTGCAGATTCAAAAATAGAATATAGAATTTTGTCAACAAGATATCATCAAGAAAAAGACCTAAAAAACTTTTCTTTTATAATTATATGTACAGGTTGTCTCTGAATTCATGGTCAAAACTTTAAGAGGAGATAGGAAACATCATAACGATTCAGAATTGCATTGGAATCCATAACTGCAAATGTCATTTAAACTTTTTGAGAGGGCAGTATTTCTTTGTTAATTACTTTTAAAGACGTAGGCGTGGCTTTTAAACGTCGAATGTTTTATCGTAGCCTCCTAAACTAGATGCCTTCTGCGTGGCTCGAAAACTTGGCAACAGTTCAAGTGGTAGACAGCGCCAACTTTTATTCAACTGTCACCAATAATTTTAAGAAGTGATATACGATATATATAATAGACGCTTCTTTGATTCTATTCGCCTTTTATGTATATCAAATCCCACTCTTAAAAATTTTTGGTGGCTGTTGAATAAAAATATCGCGCAATCTGTACCAGGTGGCGCTGTCTACAGTTTGAGCTGTTGCCAAGCTTCCGAGCCACACAGAAGGCATCTAGTTTAGGAGGCTATGGTTTTACAAACACTTTTTCTTTCGCGAAAATATTTACATAAGAAGATATAAATAGTAATAATACTGTTTCTATTTTAATTAAAAATCATACAATCAACTGATTGGAAGAAAATCATTTTTATTCTTATTTCTGTTGAGCTATCTAAATGATAGACCAGATGTTTTTCTGCCTAAAAGGTTGTCTGAGTAAGTAATGCCGACCGGTTTGTAGGCCTGGATAGCTCAATTGGTAGAGCCTTGACCTTGTAAGTCAAAGATCCGGAGTTCGACTCCCAATCCAGGCATTATTTTCACTCAGTCGGAAAAATAAAAATTAAAAAAAAAAAAAAAAAAAATTCAATACTGTTTCTAATAGCTGTATTTAACCCATTAGTAGTCGCTATAGACAGCGCCACCTATTACAGATTGCGCACTTTTTTTTAATTATCACCAATAATTTTAAGAAGTGATGTGAATGACATTTCTTCGATTTTATTCGCCTTTTATGTATATCAAATGCCACTTCTAAAAATTTTTGGTCGCTATTGAATAAAAAAATCTGTCAACAGTGAAAGATGGGCGGCAAACCGACCAACTAGCGACTACTAACGGGTTAAAGTACTGGTTTTATTAAAATGGATATTGTACACAACTGTGTAATTACTGTAATATTATTCAAGTAAAGATTTCATTTAATTCCCTAAAATTTCTAGTTTTTCTGCCCACACTTTTCACTTTCCGATCCCATATTGTTATACAAAAAATGCCTCATTATATCTATTTTACTTACTTTTCAGTTTTGGCCCATGAATTCAGGGAAATTTCCTCTGTTTATAAATCCAAATTTCCTTCTGCGTTCTTTATTTATACATTCATTTCTGTGTGTATTATTTTATTTTAGTATCTTGGTGTATCATGCATGTATAGTTTACACAATATTTATATGTATAAAAAAATATTCTAATGAAACATAATATAAAAATTTATTACGAACGTGCGTAACACTTCTAAAATGCATATTAAAATATAGTAAGAAGTGTCTAGTCGTACTACATTCATTTTCCCTCATGCTGCTTTGCTTAGTAACAGGCTGTATAAAAATCTAACTTTTTTGATAGAGCTTCAAAAGAAAGGGGAGAGGGGGAGAGACATTCCAACGTTTCTTACTCTTTACTTAAATGCAGCGTAGAACACTAATATGAGTGTTAATATGTATGAATTCAACTCTAATTCAACAAAGAATTTCTTAAACTCGATAGACTACCCGTTACTCAGAGACGGATAGCTTGTTCACTCTACTATTCGCCAAAACATGTAAATATTTATTAGAGTTTACTTAATTGGAGAAATACTTAACTTATTTCAGCTTAATATATGTTAATTGAAATTACTGACATACAACCAAGCCTTAAAACTTCCAAACATCCAACACCTGGCGCCAAATACTTTTAATTCTTCCTCCGAAGTCAACGCATATTAAACTAAAATCGAACGGTTACTTAACCCTCAACTAACCCAAATCTTTATAGACAATATACACATCCTCTGAAACCAGCGCCAGCGAAATAAATTCAACTGGACACCTTATTCTTAATTAACCAACAATCAATGGACAATTTATGCTTACAATCTTTGCGTGATTTCAAGTGATTGAGTGAATGAGGGCTGCTACACTTCCTTACAATATCAATCAAAATGATTATAATGTTGTGTACGAAATTTAAGAAATAACATTTTGTTTTATTAAATTCTCGATTGAAAAAACATGCAAATGTGAGTAATTATGTTTACCTTTGGATTCTTAAAAAAAAAAAAAAAAAAAGTACTTAACATTTATTATATTGATTTTTATTCGCTGAAGAGAATTTTTGTTAATTTCGACCCCCTACCGTCGTCATCAATAGCAGGCATGGGAGTGCAGAATAAATATTTTGCCACTTTTAAGCTGCACTCGTGTCTACATCAAATGTTATATATAAGTATATATGTAATCGAATTTATTGAGTATCTAGATAAATTTCAATAACTTGAATTGTGAAAATAAAGTAAAATAAAATAAAGTATTAATTTCTTAGAAAATTAATTTTATAAAGCAAAATAAACAACCACTTTATCTGTGCTTCTGTGTACCCTAGCATACAAAATAGAAGTCTTCTACATATCATTTTCGTAAAAAAAAAAAAAAAAAAAAAAAAAAAAAGAAACATCATATAAAGAACCTCATATAAGAGTATTATTTTTAGGACATTCTGATAATATTTACAAAGATCATAAAATAAAGAAATGAACAGACATAAAAGAGAAAGAAATTGGTAAAACTTTTTACTAATTTTAAACATGTTTTTTTTTTTTTTTTTAAGTTTGTTTTCTTTAGATTTTTAATTTGATTAATAAAAATGCAAAAGAAAAAAATATCTTTACACAATTTATTGATTTGAATCCCTAATAAAATGTGTTTTTAAAGCATTTCAAAGAATATTCTACCGTCATTTAGACACAGGTTATACATTTTGCAGAATGTGTTTTGAAATAAAACTATATTTAATTATGTTTATCATTGTTTGCTTTATTCAAATGCAATTGAAGATTTTTCCAAACAATATTTCATTCAAAAGCTAATTTCTATTCAAAAACGTATCTATTTCAAATAGTCAAGAAAGTAATTTGATAAAAATCGAATCTATTTTCTGAATGCTTTATTTGTTTTTCATACTTATTTGATTATATATTTGTTGAAATAAAAATAAACGTATTTATAATTCAATATATAAAACGAATTTCTCACAAGGAAAAGTCATTTTACTTTATTATGAAACATAATATAATACAGTGTTATTTTATTTTATTTTTATTTCATGTATGTACTGTTTTCTAATAAATAGAAGTTTCATTAAATTACGACAAATATCTGTTTCAAGTAAAGAGAGATTTATTTATTTATTTATTTATTTATTTATTTTTTACGTATATGCAAAGAAAAAATATTAGATTTGTTAATTTTGTTTATGTTTTTTATAAATATTTAAGATAATAATAATCAATACATTTTATTATTATAATCTATGCTTTTATATATATGCACACACTGCGTGACGCTAAAAATACAACGCCAAGAAGGAGTGGCTATAAAATTATGCAAATTTCAGGGTAGAAGCACCTCATTAAGTTATGGGAATAAGGTGAAAGCGCAGCTCTTCAGCGCATGTTGATTAAGATATAAGGGAAAGAATCTGCAGAATGATCAATTTTCGTGCCGATATTTCTGCAGAAGACATAATCGTAGACATTTTTTTCTTGTCTCAGAGGACGTGTAATAATAACAGAGAATGCCAGCTGCCATCAACCGAGGCATTCCAGAATGCAGATGATTTTACGAGGGGCATGACGATCAGACTGAGAAGAATAGGTTGGTCCTTACGACAAATGTCTGCTGATACACACCTGGATGCGTTAACAGTTCATCGGTTGTGGCGAAGATGGTCGGAAAAAAGAAATGTGGCACGTTTGAGGGATGCCAATGCAGCCAGAGTGACGACAGAAAGCATGGATCGACGCGTCCGCCGCCAAGCGGTGGCGGACCCGCAAGCCACATCTACCTCAATTCCTCAATCTACCTCAATTCAAGACACCCTATATGTTTCCATATCGACCAAAACCATTAACTGTCGATTGGTTGCTAATGGCCTGCACCTTTATATCGTTCAGTAAGAAGATTGCCGTTGAACCCACAGCATAGACGAAAACGTCTGCAATGCTTTTGAGCTAGAGTAATGTGGACGACGGAATGGCTAAATATCGTGTTCTGAAATGAGACACGATTCTGCTTCTCCAGTGGTGGTTGCTGCGTACAAGTGTGGCGTCGACGTGGAGACAGGTACGATCCGGCAGCAATTGTGGAATGCTCCATCATGCGAGAACGCGGTATCATTATTTGGTCACCTCTAGGTGGTATTAAGGGCACTGTGACGACAAATTGAAACTTGATTCATGTATCGCCGTCCACGTTAGTCCTACAACCTACTGAGCCGACGCTGTTCTCACTCTGTATTATGAATATTACTTCGAAATAAAGATCACTTATTGTTTGTTACTGTCTCTCTCTGTTTGCCGAATTTCGTAACTTTCTGGTCACTTCTTCTTAGGGTTGCATTTCCGATGTCCCGCAGCGTATATATATATATATATATATATATAAATTTACACTGCACCACAAAAATATTTAGCGAATATATTTATGAGAAAAAAATGCATACACATGAAAATGTGTGGGCACTCCAAGGAAATAAAAAATACCATGTTCATCTAGAACCAAGTATAACCTAATACCACATTTTATTCCTGGGATATCTTCAAGATGACTTCAGGATCAAGAGTTATCCAAGAAACATCCTAAATATGTACTGTGGATGTACTGTGTGTTGTTAGGATGGTCACTTTCTGAATCTCTAATCTGGAAATATATATTTCCGAGTTATGTGTATAAGGTAAACAAATAACCTGGATAGAAGAAATGATCGCCAGTTTCTAGTCTACACTTTCCGAGATGGCGAGACAGTATTATAAATATTATGAATCATTTGGTTTGAAAGAAATTCTAGTTTGATATCGTAGATTTGGGTCATAAAAAATTTGTAGTTACGAAAGCACGTTTCTCGTATTTATATTTATTTGCAGAGAATTTTAAATTAGTTTTATCAAAATAGGTAGAGGTTTTTCCATAGACGTTTTTAAAACTCATTATCAAAGTGAACATAAGGATAATAAAAATAGTTCCATCTATTAAAATTAGTTGCATGTCATAAGTATGATACGGAACTATCTATTTTTACAAGAGCCACAATTTATTTTCTAGATGTCAATCATATATATATTTTTTTATTTATGTGTGCATTTGCATTTGTTTGATTTGCTTGAATTGCATTTGTTATAACAAAGCATCTGTTAATGTACATAATATGTGCAAACAGAAAAAAAAAAAAGAATAAGAGTAAAGATGAATAGCACTTGGATGCATCCTTTAGTAATAAAGTTATTTAACAATGGTAAAATTTATTTGAGAGTGTGATTATAAAACTCTTAATTTTAGACCAGTGTGCTTTAGATGTGTACAACTTCTTTAAAGTCTAATAATATAAATGTGTTTTTCAAGAATGATAAAAAGACACTCTCACAGCAATAAAACTATATACTCGTTGAAGAATGGAATCAAACATATAACATACTTCTCGTTGTTGCAAACCCTGTCATAAATAATTTTTAAATGAGCTCGAAAGTGTTCCAAGAAGGCTTAAATCTCCTACCTAGCATGTCAAAAAAATGTTCGATTAATGGAGACCTGGTAGGTACATACACATGTATATCTACACACAATGAGTTAATATGTGGCCAGGTGCTGATTGTTAGAAACAGAATATTATCGAACAAATACCATTGGCAGTGCAGCCGGAAGCAAAATGATACTGGTACATATGCTAGCGTCAGAGTATATCATAGTACGGCTAAAGGTGATCTGTGATTCCAGTAGATAGCTTTCAATATTACCATGCGAAGAGAAAAGCCTGTATTTATTGTTACATTTCACTGCCTACTACATTTCTCCTCACACTTATACGGCAAACATCTACATTGAGTAAAAAGGTAAATTCGTTGTTAAAGGTAATATTTATCCATTCCAATGCTTTTTACGGGAACGCGTGTGACACATTTTTATGACCAAATATGTGTTGTGGTAATGGTTGTCGATTCTTCAATACAGTCTCAGTTAATTATTTCTGAATGTTATTCCTTCATAAAATTGCATTCCGACACATTGACATATATTTAATTGCCGTTTGAGTAGATGGGTATTGTGCGTTCCTTAATTGTGCGTTCTTTTCACAGGTGGTGCTAAAGGGTATTCAAAACCACTGAAATGTGATTTTGTACCATTTCTGCAGCAGTGGTACCAACTCCAGGCAATTAACATGTCACCTAACTCAAGCTGTTGGTTAATCGTCGTAATATTCTTCGATTGTTTATTAAGCAGTCAGCGTGAATTTAGCTATTTCCTTGATTTCATAAACCTCTCATGCATTGTTTATAAATGGGACGCTTTGAGACACTGTGATGATTGTATCAACCTATAACATATTTCCAAATTCAAGTTGTTGGCTGATCGTCATAATAATTTTCGATTATTGATTAAGTAGTTAGCTCAGATGTAGCTATTTTCTTGAGTAATTTAAAATTTTATTATCTTCCAGTTTCCACCTACAAGCTTTGCCGGTTTCTTCTTTTCTGAACAATAACCTCCCTGGATCGATATCTCCGGTACTGTTCTAGCACATGACGTTACCTCCTTGTGACCCAACAAAGTCCCTACCAATCTTATCCTGCGAGTCGTCTAAAGGTATGGTGACCAGAATAGAATACCTATATAAATTAAAAGCGTTAATAATTATTGCAATTCCTTAATTAAGAATGCAATTTTATACTCTTTGTAAATGGGGGACCAAATTGCTAATAGTTATGATGAATAATTCTCGAATAAAAATTTTTAGGACTTAGAAAAATGGCTGACAAAAACGGACTGTCCTCAGAAAATAAAGACATCTGGTCAGCATACAAAGGCTGACATTTTTGTAAATGCCGTTTCAATCTGTCTTCCTCTACATCAAGTTTAACTTCTTCGACAAACACAAGCCTTTCGGCATCGAGTCGGGCCGCAGTCGGCAATGGCGGACTGCTGTCGGCGACTAATCAGTAGAATGCCGGCAACCGACAGAAGGAAACAATGTTGGTTGCTGTTACCGGACCGCTTACTGCTAAAAATCGGCAAACCATTTCTATCGGCATACGATATTGGGCTGATATATGATATCCGGTAGTGGACCGAAAAACATGTGCCAACGTTGATCCGAATTTGGGACAGTTTGCTTCGAGTTCGAATTTTTAAATTTAATATTAAAATAATAATGATAATAATTATTATTACTTTTTGTAAGTGTTTCAGAAATGTTGAAAATGTTCAGTATTACAGATGCATATATTTGTCATAATAATAATATTATTATTATAAACAACAATAATACTATTAAATATAAAACAAATTAATTAATTAAATTAAAATAAATAAATAGTATTAAATAATTCATTTATTTGAAACGCCAAAGAAAGAATGTATATTTTTTCATCCTTTCCTTTAAAAATAAAGTAATAATAATAATAATAATAAATAAATAAATAAAAATGCTATGTATATTTTGAGCGTAATTTAAATATTAAACAGCTTTTAATGTGTATATAATATGTATTGTTTAATGAAAATATTTAATCCGTAGAAATTATTTAAATTGTAATTTTTTCATTAAACAATACACAGATTTAAATCATACTCTATAAATTATTTGATCTGAAGCACAACTAGAAAATCAAAATCAAATTAACTGGATATTTAAAACCTATAACTTCGAAAGTTCAAAATGTCTTCACAAGATGACAGCTCTAATTTTTTCAGAAAGTGATCATGATACCTCGCCAAATATAGCAACAAAACATGCTTTGTATGCCTAAAAAGCACATATGTAATTATATATGCTCATTTCATTTTGTTTACTGCAGTTTAAAGATGTTAAACTGTATCTTTCAGAATGTTTGCCTATTTTTGTAATATATTTTATCACTCCTGGATGTTCTGTACGCGAATAATTTGATTAATTTCAATGCAAAATTTATATTAGCATCCTCAATTGATATTTATTTAGAATAGCGAATTTGAACTTCATGCTAATATTTGTAACTGTTTTTCGGGAACCTCAAAAGGTGTAAACGTAAACAATCTCAATCAGAATAAAATAGAATAAAAAACAAGACCTTAAAATAACAATAAAAATTAATTACATTTATATAATGTATGAATTTAATGGAGAATTTTTTTTATTTGCATTTATCATTTTAGAAAATTGAAGTTTCCATGCGTTTTTTGATTAAATCATTTTTTCTCCTTAAGAAACCATGCATTTTTGTTTTATTTATTTATTCCTTTTATTGACAATCTTCATTTGAAACAATTAAAGAATTATGTAACCTCTATCTCAGAATTAACGATAAAATTTATGTTGTTATAACTTAAATATATTTTTAGTTTCACTGCCAATGGTTTCTACAAAGGATAATACATAATAAATTATTAAAATCTACTAAAGTATTAAACTCAAAATAAAATTTTACTAACAGATAAAAGTTCAATAATTTCACTGGACTCAAATCATTTTCCTTAAACAATATGTAATATATTTCAAATATATATTTTTTATGTAACTATTTGATATTCTAATTGTATTAAAAAATTTATTTCTTCTAAACCACAACTTAAAACTAATTTAATTATATTTCCTTTGATTATATTGACTTTTAAAGTTTTAATTTAATTGTAACATCTCATAAAATTATACAATATCTATCTAAAATAATAAATAGCGAGATTATCCTTTATGAAGAAACAAACTTACAAGCGGCTATGGTCGAATGATTAAACGCATGCAAAGTACAGGGAGAAACCACTGGTTGGAAGATTTGCGGGTTCTCTGGTCAGTAAAACGGAAATTGTAAATATAAAAGTTCGCGATTCCTTCACTAGATGGCAGCACTGATCAGTAGGGCAGGGACCTTTTTTTTACTGCAAATAAAAATGACTGGCATCGGCAAGCTGATGCCAGTCCATTACCGGTATATGTTTGGTTAAGAAACGGTTAGGTGACGTGCGGTGTCGCACCGGCTGCCTTGTCGGTTTTGCCAGCAACGGACCGATTGTGGACCAGAGAATCGGGCGACTGCCACCCGAAGGCCCACAAAAGTTACGTACCTGATTCGGCAAGCGACATCGATACGTCACCGCCTAAAACGGCAAGCCGGTAATGGGCCAACTGTCTACCGATAGGTCTGTTTTTGTTGGGTCATCTATAACTGTAGGATATTGATATATATTGGGCTGTACCTCAAGAACAAGATTGTAAAAATATTCTCTTTATGATGCTTTGTTAATCCAAGCAAAAAGCTTTGAAAAATTGTATTTTATTGTAAATAAATTTTTAATTAAATATAATGTTTTTATATTTACATGTTTTAAAGTGTCACACATTACATAACATTTTCTTGTTTGCATAATTTTCTCGTTCATTGTTTATAATAGGAAGTTCTCAGTCATTGCATCTTTTTCTTTCTGAAAAATTACATTCAACAAAAGTCAAGTATTATGTTAGTAGATGAAATACGCTTGACGATGTATTT
Organism: Salticus scenicus; assembly: GCA_963930645.1. Lineage (NCBI taxonomy): Eukaryota > Metazoa > Arthropoda > Arachnida > Araneae > Salticidae > Salticus > Salticus scenicus. The sequence goes on along the minus strand of CAWVNO010000980.1, from coordinate 115,977 downwards.
GTTCAACCAATGGGCTTCTCACTATAGTTTGAATACATGAATATAAATGGCTAGCACAAGCACTGTATTGTATGACTGTATTGACTGTATTGACTGTATCAATGTATTGACTGTATTGTAATTTTTTACAGCAGTATACACACATATATATACATATATATATAGATAGATGCATAAAGATTTCTTTCTTCCTTTCTTTCTTTTACATTTGTTTTTGTGTGTATTATTTTATGTCAGTATCTTGGTATATCTTACATTCATGTTTTACACTATATATATATGCATAAATTCTATTGAAACATAATATAAAAATTTGTTACGAACGTATATGACATTTCTACACAATATTCTGAGATTCTGAGATATTGTAAGGACTGGTTTATAACACCAAATTTATTTTCCCCATGTTTCTTTGTGTAAATATCTAAAGTCAATAATAACATTTTGTATAAAAATCTACCTTTTTCATTAGAGCTTCAAACGAAACGAATGGGCGAAAGGGGGGAGGGGGTTGACTTTCCAACAATTTTTACTCTTTACTCTTACTTAAAATTTCTTTCAATCAAAAAGTAATGCATATTTAAAATTGTACAGTGGAGTTTCATTTTCAAGAAGATATTTTTGAAATATATTTAATATTTAAAGAATTTTCATATCAAAATATTTTCCTTCACGAGTTAAATTTTTCCTCAGCTAGCACAAAAGCATTATTATTTTATAACCTGTCGTCGTTTATGTTCACGTTATATGCTTCTGCTATACCCGGCAAAATTTGATATTAAACTAAAAATTTGAAATATTTATTTTTCAAAATTAAAGAGATATTTACAAACAAGAATAATTCATAATAACGTTAAATAAAATGTTTACGTTTGCCCAGATTTATAATTTTAGCTCTGAATATATCTTGAACTGAAGAAACAAAGGGATAAAAATTTTTATTTTTTCTAATTCTAAAATTATCAAAATTGAAAAAAAAAAAAAAAAAAAAAATGCATGCATCAAATTTTCAATGAATTAAAACATTGTAAAAGTCATTTTCAGGAAAACAAACAAAAATTAAAAAATCCAAAGCTGAAGGCAATTCATCATATTTGCTTATGTTATTGACATTTCACAATTACAATAAAATGCATACTGTAAATTACATTTGCATTTCACAAATTCAAATGCAGTTTTATATTAGTTCATATATATCTTGAACATTATAGCTCCAGAATGCTGTTATGGATTTTTTTTTTTTTTTTTTTTTTTTTACTATCAAGTATATGCATACAAAAAATAATAAATAAATCTAAATCTTTTGTATAACTGAATATACTTAACTGTTTATACCATATCTGAAATGCGAGAATATGTTACAAGTTTTAAAAAAAGACAAAATACGATAAAAAATATTTTAAAATTAAACGATTGTTTTATGTTTTACAAAAGAGCGTTTACACTAACCTTCAGACGATTTTGTAATTTTACGAGTTTTAAATTCTTAAAACGCTTTCTCTCCGTTAAAATTTCAGGAATAAATGAATAATATTAAATTTTATTACGTGTTTTAAATAAAACATTCATGGAAATTTACTCATGATATATTTATCTTCTATTCAAATTCGCACAAGGAAATTTTATAGGCTCAGAGACGTTTGTGTTTCTTTGTAATTTTACGAAATTTTATTTTAAAACAAATATTCCTCCGATCAAATTTTATGACTAAATAAACATAATAAAGTTTAATTACATTTGAGAAATAATTTTATCCGTATATGCGTCTGAATTAATTTTCTTTGGATTAATACGTGTAATGAAAATTCAAAAATAGAATATAGAATTAATCAGCAAAGTATCACCAAGAAAAAAAATTTAAATGTTTTTCTTTACAAAATTTTGCAAGTTTTAATATAGTCGAACCTCATTAACGTAAATTTCAAGGGGGATAAAATATTTGTTCATTTTATCAGTAGTTCATGCTATGGGTAACTAATCTTCATACAACTAAACTAATCTTCATTTTGACGGGGATTGGGGAAATATTTCATGTTAAAAGTAATTCACGTTAACAGTGTTCACGTTAAAAAGATTCGACTGTATTGTAATTTTTTACAGCAGTATACACACATGTATATACATATATACATACATACATATATATATATATATATATATATATATATATATATATATATATATATATATATATATATATACATATATATATATATATAGAGAGAGAGAGATAGATAGATAGATGCATAAAGATTTCTTTCTTCCTTCCTTTCTTTTACATTTGTTTTTGTGTGTATTATTTTATTTCAGTATCTTGGTATACCTTACATTCATGTTTTACACTATATATATAGTATATATATATATATATATATATATATATATATATATGCATAAATTCTATTCAAACATAATATAAAAATTTGTTACGAACGTATATGACATTTCTAAACTAGATTCTGAGATTCTGAGATATTGTAAGGACTGGACACCAACTTTATTTTCCCCATGTTGCTTTGTGTAAATATCTAAAGTCAATAATAACATTTTGTATAAAAATCTAACTTTTTTATTAGAGCTTCAAACGAAACGATGGGGTGAAAGGGGGGGGGGGTTGACTTTCCAACAATTTTTACTCTTTACTTATGAAAATTTTTTCTTTCAGTCAAAAAGTAATTCATATTTAAAATTGCACAATGGAGTTTCATTTTCACGAAGATATTTTTGAAATATATTTAATATTTAAAGAATTTTCATATCAAAATTTTTTTTCTTCACTGGTTAAATTTTTTCATGATTAAAAAATTATAATAATATTTTTTAACATTTAAAAAGAGGTTATATAGAGATTAAAATAAATGTCAAAAAAGATTAAAGAATTCTACAATATAACTTCATATTTAGTGTACCGTAATAAAAATACATTAAAACTTGTTTTATGCATTTTTAATTATGTTGTACTATCTTAGTGAAATGCATGTAAGAATGAATATATATATATATATATACAAAGTATTCACTAAAGGTCTGTTCAGCTTTAACTGCTGAATGGATGACGTTATTGTCATAAAAGCTATATATATGTATAATAAATTGGCTATTCTGTAATATATATATATATGCTTTCAGTACCAACTGTTGAAAATCGGAGGAATTACCATTTTTATCTCACAGACTATGTAAAATAGGAGCAAAATGCATTGAAAATTGATCATCGATTCAGTAGAAAGAGACCCCTCGTAGCAAAACGTGATTTCGCACAATCCTTAATCTATACGTATAAAAGAGTACAACCACCCACTGAGTCAACACTATCATGGCAATTTTATGTGAAACTGTGTCACAAAATTTCATGTGAAGGTTAATTCGAGATCTTGACATCCACTAAGACGGTCTTTTGCCAAATCCCCCATTTTCATCTCGGGGAAAGGGGGGGGGGGTTTAGTTCAGGATGTAATGCTACAAATTACTTTGTGGTGCAGAAATTGAACAAGGAAAAAAAAATATACTAGTGACGTCGATTTTGAATTTTTGATTTTAAAGAGGAAAGGGGAAGATTGTTATTTTATTTTATTTTATTTATTATTATTATTATTATTATTATTCTGGAAGGGGAAAAGGGGAATAATTTCACAAAATCCAGATTTTTTTTTTTTTTAATTAAAAATATTTTTTTTTTTTTTGGGGGGGGGGGGGAGGGGGTAGTTCAGGATGTAATGCTAGAAATTACCTCGCGGTACAGAAATTGAACAATGAAAAAAAATAGACTAGTAAATAAAATATAATAATAATAATAATAAAACGTCGATTTTAAATTTTTGATTTTAAAGAGGAAAGGGGAAGATTTTATTTTATTTTTTTATTTTTATTTATTTATTTATTTATTATTATTATTATTATTATTTAATTTATTTTTTTTTTTGGAGAGGAAAGGGGAATAATTTCTTAAAATCCAGATTTTTTTTTTTTTTTTTTTTTTTAATTTTTAATTTAATTTCTTTTTTTTTTGGGGGGGGAGGGCAAGGAAAGGGGATAATTTCAAAAAATCCAGATTTTCCATTAGAACACTACGAAAAATCGCACATAGAAAATGAAAACAGCTCTTTTTCTTCCGGAGTATATTTCCTAAAACTTATTTTGGGGTTTTTGCAATTATTTATTTTATTTTAGTTTAGTTTTTTAAGAAGGGACAAATTTGGGAACCTCTTTTTACATTAAATTCATACTGGTTAATCTATGGGAGCTGCGTTCAAAAATTTTGGTATGTGGATTGGTTATTTTCATCAAACGCTAACTTTGACAAGATTTTGCTAAATTCCCCATTTCTACCCAGGAGTGGAGGAACTAAACACTTTTCTAAGCGTCATTCAAATCGAAATTATCTTACGATGAAATTGTTTTATGTGTGTGCTGTGCTATGTATGCCAAACACGCAGTATAAAGAAATTTTTCAAAGTTTTCCACCTTCCTCTCTTTGGGGTCGGAGGTGGGAAACGCGTTTCCAATTCTCTCTTCTACGTTATCTCAAAAAGGTAACTGTTTGGTATAATGATTGGTTTTGTGGGCCAAAAACACTCTACAACTGGATTTTGCGAAATATATCCGCTTCTCATTTTGCAACGGAACAAAAACATATATCCAAACGCATCTCTGTTCCAAATTATCTCAGAAAGGTGATGTTGTAAAGTATGTGTTTCCAATGTGTACCCAACATGAGATATAAGGAGGTTTTGTGAAGTGTCTCCCCTTCCCTTTTTTTGGGTCAGAGGAGTAAAGAAACGCTAAATAAAGTCTAATTTTGTTACTAAAAAAAAAAAAAAAAAAAAAAAAAAAGCCGCACTTGGATATTCTCCCTTTTTCTTCCAATAATCGATAATTTTATTGTTTCAGAAGGAAATTTTTGAACAGATTTTATTACGTTGTATTTCGCGTGCAATTTAGGATTGAGCCAATTGTTAAAAACAAGATTCAATTGTTCGGAAAATTGTAATTTTAGAAAGTATTTCAAACAGGGCGAGAATAAGGCAATTAACGATACCACAAAAATATTAATTTTAGAGCAAAAATCAAAAAAATATTTTAATACGGGTAATGTCAAAATGATTAAATGTTAGCAAAATATTAGTAATCTGGTTTTTAGCAAGATATAATGTTTTTTGGCTGTTTAAACTGCACATTTGTCTTTAGGCGGCCACGTTACTCATCCAGTCGAGATGACCGCGAGTTAAAAAGCTAATGCTTAAAAAATAAGTTTGTATTACATTTAGAACATAGCAGGGATTAAAAAAAAGTGTTTAGTAACACAATTTATCTAAATACAATGAAATAACAATTAAACAAAGCAGGTTTAATTGCCAGAAAATCTGAAAAAAAAAAAAAATTCTTAACGAAAAGAATTAGAAAAACAAGACATTAGAGGGTTAAAAAAATTAAAAAATGATCGAATAATTGTTAGGCTGAAGTTGTTCTCTCTGATTAGTCAACTTTAAATTATTTCGAACTGACGGAAACAAGCAGATCTGATCACGAAAATGTGACTGACTTAATGAAAATCGCACTTTTAAAACAATGACGTATTCCCCGTACATTACGATACGAAAATGCATAATATTTAGGTGAGTCTGGCAAATTTTCATGTTCAAGGCATCAATTAACCCGAAATAAAACTTGGCTATTAAAAAATTGATACCTGGCGGACTATTTTTGGAGCATTTCAGACTCTTCCATAATCAGCATTTCAAAATAATAATGCACCTTGTTATATGGCGCTTGTGATACATTTATTTGATTCAAGTTGTTAAAATTACTTATCCATTCTCATGAGCATCTATAATTTTGTAAGTTATCATAACTTTTTTTACTTAAAATTAAATCCCACAAAGAATATCGCAGGATTTCTTCTTTATTAGACTTGAAAATTGTCCTAATCTCAATCCGCTCGGAAAAGTTTTTTATAAATATGGAAAAATATATTTATGATATTTGGCACAGTGAAATTTCTGAGTTTCATGTTAAAAAACTGTAAAATACTATGCCATTGCGCATTAAAGCAGTAATTCCATATAAAGGCGGAATTATCCAATCCAGAATACTTATTTTTATTAAATAATTGTTTATATCTAACAAATAAATAGTTTTATTTCATACATTAAAATAGCACTTGTTTATTTAATATAATAAATCATAATAGGATGTAAATTATATGTTTATTATATTACTTTTAAAAAGAAAATTTTATGTAGATTTTTATTAAATACTTCATAGAGAATTATTAAATCGAATTATTAAATCGAAAATGTACATAAGTATCACGTTATGACATCCGTATTATACAAACAAAAAAATGTTATTTGTTGCAATCATTAGTTTTTAAATTATTACAAACACAAAAGGTATAAGTCAATTTTTCTGCAGTGCGATTGTTTTTTTGTAGCTTAGTGTATATGGCGTACTATATTTCAAAAGAAAACAAAGTTTTATTATATATTTTTCTAAGAAATTTATATAAATAATTCATTTTTCATGTTGTAAAACTCTCAGCCTAATTCATTTTAAAATATTTCACAAAATATAGTATACTTAAAATTCTTCATTTGAATTTCATTTTAGAACATATATATATATATATATATATATATATATATAGGTACCTATATCTTAAATCTCTTTGAATTCCTTTCATTTATATTTCTGACTTTCAATTGATATTTACTTTCCGTTAAGAGCATTTTATAAAATAGATCTATTTGCAAATAAAACATGTAGAAAAAGAAAATTTTGCTTTGAATTATGGAAATTTTTAAATCTCTGAAACATAATTATAAAATGCGGAAAAGCAATTTTTATGAAATCGTTTTCACTATTCAAAATTCTATTTCTTATGGAATTATTGAAATGGGGAAATGGTATTTGAAAATAAATTTCTGGAAATATCAATGGATTTGTTTTGCATGTTTGATCAGAAAAAATAAATTTAAATATTTATTTTCACTTAATTTTTGTAAAAATGAGAATGAAATCGAAATTTTAAATACACTGCATAAAAAAAAGTAGACGGACACTTCTTTACGATTTTTTAAAACCCCGTCTTTGTTTAATAGGAAATGTCAATTAAAATTCTTTAACATGTTTATACTTATCAATCTTCATATTTTTGACAGACAAATAAAAATGTTCAATTATTTATAATTTTAATGTAGGGAAATGCAGAAAAGAGAAAAGATATACATTTTCACAATATTTTTTTTTTTTTTAAGTAGATGGACACTGGTCAAAATCTGCAATTAACTAAGTGGGTGCTTCTTACGGAATGCCAATTTTGCATGTACATGTACATTTGGCATTTTGCCAATTGCTAATGTGCTTGACAAGATGGTTTTACGTAGTTAAATTTCTTGGAGATAAATGCGCCATGCCACGAGGAATTCCTCTAACTGATTACCAGAAAGGACAGATTATAGCACTGAAAAATGTTAATAAAGGAGTCAAAGAAATTAGTAGGCTACTTCTAATAAGCAAAAGTTGCATCAGCGATTTTCTACGTGCTCCTGAAGCCCATGGCGTAAAGAAAAAGATTGGCCGGCCAAAGAAACTTTCGCTTAGAGACCAAAGAAATTTTTTACTGAGCTGAAAAAAACTGGAGCATCAATTACCAGAGTTCGAATAAGCACAGGAATTACTAACGTAACTTCTCAGACAATTTATAACTACACTAAGCACTCAGAGCTCTTTTAACCCGGGTTTGATCGCACTGGGTGTGTCACACCCAGTGGCTCCTTTTCGCACTTCTTTCTCCCCACCCTTTTTTCGAAAATAGCCCATTCTTTGTGTAGCTGCCTCAAAGGTCATAACCTTGGAAGGGGGGAATCGGCGAAAGAATTCTAAAAATAGATCTGTTGAAAAATGTGAAAAATTTTGAAAAATGTGTTGAAAAAAACTTCTCCTATGGATGCTTGGAATCTCATTATATCTTCTGATATGATATAGAAGTTATTAGATTGGACTAGCATTTTTATTGAATCAATTCGAGAGCGTTTTTCTCAGGAAAGAGACGCAAAAGAAACCAATAAGGCTGAAAACTAAATTTATTTGTGAGAAATGTGAAAAATATGTATGTATGGAGCATATGGCATGTATTTGCAAAAAATGTACAGAATAATTGTAAGTAATATTTTTAATATATGTTTAAAATCTGTATTGACGTTTATTCTTTTTTCTGCTTTATGTTTTGTGTAGATTTTATTGTAGAAAATAGGAAGAAACTATCATGGGTATGACATTCCCAGCGCGTGTAAACCCGTTCGTTTTTCTCGCGCGTGTAATGCCGGGTTAATATAAGAAGAGAAAACACCATTCATGCTGAAAGGATCACCATGTGACAGAACGCCTACAGTGGGCTCAAAACCATATGTCTTGGACTACAGAATGGATATCTATAGTTTTTTCAGAGGAGAAACATTTTAATTTAGGCGGTCCAGATGGATATCAATATTATTCGCACAGTTTATAGAAAGAAGACGAAGTGTACTCTACTCGGCAAGTTGAGGTAGGTGGCGTGGTGGTGTGGCTAGCTGTGGAAGGACAAATTTGGTGTTTCTAAGTAAGAAGCAGACTCACAAAGATTATATTGAAACACTAAGCAGTGAGCTTCTGCCATTTCTGTGTGATCTTGGAGGAGAAAACTGGATTTTCCAACAAGATGGACCAGCAATACACACCGCTAACAACGTTAAAAAGTGATTTCATGAGAACAACTTCAATGTTTTACCTGGCCAGCCAAGAGTCCGGATATGAATCCTGTAGAAAACACTTGGGCTATACTTGTTTATAAAATTTATTAGGGTGGACGCCAGTATGAATTATACGAACATTTTAAAGCAAATGGGAGACGAACCCCTTACTAAAATCGTTTTATTTTAGAGATACAAGATGTGTCCGTCTACTTTTTTTTACGAAAAATTACAGTGCAAATATGCCCCATTTTTGTTTCATGAATTTTTCCACTACATAATTCAAAAGGAATGAATCTATATCCAAAAAAATAATATATGATGTCTCAAGAATATAATTATATTAGAGAAATGAACCTCATATCTCTAATTAAAGAAATAAACGGCTTTAAAGTATTACAAGTAAGTGTCCGTCTACTTTTTTTATGTAATGGATAATCACACCCATTATGAATTTAAAACATACGACTGAAAAGAACTATTAAAAAGATATTTCGATTTATTGTTAGTAAAAAAAAATTAATAATTATATACATATATGCAAATAGTTTAATTGTTTTGTTCTATAATATTACCATGAAAATAATCTATTATCATAAGTGAAACAAAACAATCATAATAATCAAGTATTAAAAGGAAAGGCCTTAAAAGAGCTTAAATGGAATTTTACGCAAATTGGTTTAGGGGAAGCCGGGGTAATAAGAGACAAAAAATATTAATAAAATCTATACTATTAATCTAAATAATTTGAAATAAATGTCTCGTATTAATTTCATTAAATGGACTCCTCTTGTTTCTTTAGGTGATTTTTGAACTTAATTTTTTTTGATAAATTCTTTTTTTGAATTTTCATTAAATCCTTGTCTCTAATAACCCCACGCGGGGTAATAAGAGACCAGGCTTGTAACTGTCCATATATAGCAATGCAAAATCATGGGAGATAATTAAAGATATCTGGAAACAATTCTGAATCAGCCAGTAGTTTTAAATTTTTATTATTTACATCCATTCAAAAAATATGTTTGCTCGAAAATTAACTGTCATAAATGTGTTTGTGAAATTCATTTCTTTTAACATAAGGTCCTAAATAATATAATATTGTACTTAATGATAGTTCTACATAATCAACATAACCTAGGGATTAACCAAAAACATCAATATAATTTCTAAAATGGGCAGAAAATATTTTACCCATTTTCTAAAGTGTAGTCGAAAATAGGCAAAAAAGACGTATCTTTGAAGTGTATACAAGCGAACAAAATGTTATAAAATATTTTTCTAGTAATTACAAATGAACTTATTTATTATGTAATGAAGTATTCATGACTAAGTACTAACTTATACACATTCTAAACATAAATTTACATAATCATATCAACTAAATATGGTCTGGCCTAATGAGTGAAACTGCTTTTTGATTTAAAGTGAAAAAAAAAAATTCTCTTGGTAAACTTAGACTGGGCCTAACACTAGGTAAACTAGTCAGGCAGAATTAACAGGAACTACAATTGGGGGGGGGACACAGGAATTGACAGTGGAAGTAATAAGAGACTCATGTCTCTTATTACCCCCACAAAAAATAAAAATGGGGTAATAAGAAACATGCCTACAACATGTAAATAAAAAATGCTTTCAAGGTTTTAAAAAATTGTACATCAAAAGTCATAGTCTTGGTCAAAAGGTTACACATTAATAAATCCCAAACATCTTACTTACAAAAAAAAAAATAAAGAAAAATTTAAAAAAAGTCACGAACTTTCAGGGTAAGTTCAAAGTGAAGGTTTTTTTTCGTCGTATAAAAATAATTCAAAGTATGTTATAAACTTTTCAATAAGTGTATTGTAGTAAAGAATACACATGATACTTAATATTACATATTTTTAATGCTGTCTAAGTATATTTTTTGGTGGGTTTTTTGACTGCGTCTCTTATAACCCCTGTCTCTTATTACCCCGGCTTCCCCTATTTCAGTTACACAGGTATATTAATGAAATTAATATGAACGTCGGATACAGTTAAAAATGAACTTAGCAAACATTAAAACATATAATTTATCAAATTCTCATAGTGAAAACGTTTTCATTAATATTATGCTTTCCTTGTTACTAATAATTACAAAACTTTGGACCCGAAACAATTGTTGCGAGTTTATTGCATTTTATGATGTTTATTCAAAAAACACACGACCTTTCGTCAGGCGAACAAAGCTGGCACAAGTGCTGCAGTCAAAGCGGCAACGCACAAAAAAGTTTTGAAAGAAGAGTAAAAATATATAAAGTCGGATGTAAATATGAATACTGGCGGCAGCAGAATTATGAAATAAAAGAAGAAAATGCATAAATAAATAACATTAAAATACGTAACAATACCTAAAAATCTAAAAAAATGTCAAAATTAAACGAGAACGAACTTATGTGAGTAATTTCCAAGCATGAGACAAGACGGAGTAGAAGGAATATTATTAACAAGTTTTTTCAAATTTTTCAATATATAAAAAGCGTTATGGATATCCAAATGGGAAGAGGAGACAAGAGATTAAATTATGTTAGTTTTAGAAAAATCAAAACGATAACCATAAGAGCAGCAGTGACAAACAATAGGTTTGGAGATATCTTCATTGCGAACATTACGACGATACTCATCTATTCTGTATTTCAAACGCCACCTGGTTTGACCGATGTAACCTAAATTGCATGACGAACACGGGATTAAATAGATGTCAGAACGGTTTTCAGTAGGAATGGGATATTTAAGAGGAGACTAAATGAATTTAAAACCAAACGGTGAAAGAGTTTTATAAATTTTAATAGTAAGTAATGAATAAAAAGGTAAAACAACTGGGATGAGATTGTGATCGTTCATACTTTGAGCAGAACGTTTAGTATTCTTGAATTTATATAGAGCTCTATCGATAACAGAGGGATTATAGCCACGAGAAAGAGCAAGTGATTTTAAAGAAAGCAGACATTTTCTGTTGAGGGGCGTGGTTAGAGAGAGCATGTGGCGGAAGAGAGACACAGAATAGTTTTCTAAAGACAGTGGTTGAAGACTGATCTTTGTCTTTAGACCGAAAAAAACGTCAAGGCATGGCAAAGAGCAATCCTTTCCAATCTCGAAAATGAATTGGATGCATGGGTCAATAGATTTGACCAAAGAGAGTAAACTGGAAAAATCGACACCAGGGGGAACAAGAACGAAAGTGTCATCAACATACCTGAACCAGTGAGAAAATTTATATACACCGATGAGTTTTTCTTCAAAATAGTGCATATAAATGTCGCACAACAAAGCAGAGAGAGTACTGCTCATTGCCATACCCTCATTTTGAGAATAATAAGTACAATTAAAAATGAAAGTACTTTGCCTGATACATAAAGGAACTAAATTCAGAAGCTCCTCAATTTCAATAGAAGAATCATGGAATTCACGTAATCTCCTCTCTAAACAAACCAGAGCACCTTCAATAAGAATATTAGTAAAAATTGATTTGACATCCAAAGAAATCACAGTATAGTTAGAGGGAGAGATGCATATAAGTTTGTCGACAAAGTCATACCACAAAGTTTTTTACTGTATAAAGTAGGGTGGCCAGATTTGCCCTTTTTTAATTCAATAGTCACTAATAATTTTTATTTGTAACATTTGGCTAATCGCATCGAAGATCGATAGTTTATTATGTATATCAAATGTCACTTTTCAAAATTATTGGTGACTATTGAATAGAAAAAAAGCCACATCAGGCAACTCTTGTATAAAGGGTGGTACTAGTTACATGAGAAAGAGATCTTGAAGGAAAACGAGCAAGGTTATAAGAAGCTGTACCTGTGTTAGACACAATAGGCCGGAAGTAGAGAGTGGTTTTATGAAATTCTTTCTAATCATAATAAGGTTTAAAGAAAATAAAGAAAAACAGCAATTATTTCAGATAACATATTGATTTTTCTTGTGAAATGTAAGGGTTAAAACTTTATTAAACAAATTACAAACATATTATAACATACTTATTTAAAATCAAAACAACATCATATATCTTATAAATATGATACAGATTGTTTTACTTTTTGAAGAAATAAGAAATAATATCTAAAAATAATAAAATTTTATGTACGAGTTATATTTTTGTGTAATATTTTCTGTTCATATATTTCACATATTTTATGTACGTTTTAGAAACTTTAAAATAGAATTCGCATCCGAATATAATTTTACATAAATGTAAAGGTTATCATGTTTAGGCATATTTTTCTTATTTTCTTAGTTTATGAATAATGTATTAAAAATTTATTTTTCATGGATTTGATATACATATTCAAAAATATTCTTTACATTCAAAATGAAATATCTATATTTCTTCTGAAAAAATATACTTTTGTATGTGAATGCTATAAACAAATTTTTATTTATTTATTTATTATGTTTTTTAATTAAAGAATTTTTATAAAACAGAATTAAAAAAAAAAAAAAAAAAAAAATGTTTTATAGATTGTAATAAATATAGCTAGAAGATAAATATGAAATGAAATACTTTTTTCTGATTTTTTAAATAGTAACGTGAACTATAAAAAATTTAATAGCTAATATATATATTTTGCTACAATCAGTTTATTTTTTTATCCCTAATCATTCATAATACTAATTAAATTTATCAGCACTTTTTTATTACGACATGTTTTATCTCGTTGCATACCAATTGTGGGTACTATGCTAAATATAAATAAATAAACTTCTGAAATGTTTATTTTAAGTATAATAACTATGTACAAACATATTTTATATGTAAGGTTGAGAGTTTGCACATAATTCAACAGACTGTCATAAAAAATCCAAATATTAATTTTTTTGCTAAAATATTGATGCATAATTTTGAATTGATCCTCCTTTTATGCATTTCCGTTACTTAACTCGTCAAAAGTGAAATTGTAACACCATGAAAGAATTGTTAGAAATTAATGAAATTTATGAAATTTATACACAAATGACTAGTATTGGTGCAAATAAATGATTAAATTTTGAAAGTAAGAAAACAATGTTAAGTGTCCGAAATCAGTATTTGGTGTGGCCACCATGCGCTGTATTAAGTGCTGTTATACGACGTGGCATACAGCCAAACAGATTTGAATGTATGCTTGGAGAAGAGCATTCCATATTTCTTGTAGGCGTACCCAGAGTTCATCTCTTGAAGCTGTAGGACGAGGATCACGATCGAGATGCCGACCAGGGAAATCCCACATATATTCAAGCAAATAAGAAGGCCACGAAAGAAGCTGTATGTTTTCTGTTGAAAAGAAGTCTTGCACATTCCTTGCCACATGCGGTCGAGCATTATCCTGCTGAAAGATAGCCCCAAGAATGCCCTGAAGGAAAGGAACGACTTCAGGCTCCAGCACTTTTCTGATGAACCTGTCGCTGTTAAGATTACCCACAATTCGTAGCAGCAGAGACCGTCCATGATACACAATCGCACTTCAGATCATAACTCTGGATGTTCGTCCACTATGACGTTCGATAATGTACTCCAGAAGGTAGCGTTTAACATGAATGTGGACATCATGATGCCTCAAATTAAAGCGGAATTCGTTAGAAAAAAACCACTTGCTGCCTATCTGCACGCCAGTCTCTATGTGCATGAGTCCATTGAAGCCGCAAGCGACAATGGTTACGCTTGAGGGAGGATCCTGTAAAAAGGAGTTCGTACACGCAGTCCACAGCGCAGCAGACGCCGACAAATATATGAAGTAGACAGTGATACACCTGTAGCAGTGGATCAATGTGCTGCCAACTGTCTAGATGAAGCTGTACGCTCCATCAGCGCCATCGCGCACTGACGTCATTTTTCGGCGTCCACTACTAGAATTTCGAGTTGTCCTGTTCTCGTCTATCCACAGCTTCCGAAGTCGCATCACTGTGCTGCTGTCACGCTGCACAAGAGTTGATTTTACGTGATAGGAAAATCCTTGTTCACGAAGGTCGATGATTCTTCCCCGTTAAAACTTTATAAGTTGCTCAAATTTCACCCTCTGTCGTCGACGAGGTATAATTACATCTCACATCAAGTTTACCACAAAGAGATAAACATAGACTATTTTAAACGTGGTGCTAGAGCCCTTTATTTATACGGTTTCAGCAGCAGTCCAGAGGGCGCTGCTAAGCCCACGCATGAGTGATGGCTTTGAAATTTTAATCATTTGCTTTACACAGTATAATTTGCATTTGCTGAAAATTCCAGCTTAATCGCATCATTACTTAATGGTGATGGAATTTCAGTTTTGAGGAGTGTATTTTGTTGTTCTGTTATAATAATAATAATAATAATAATAATAATAATAATAAAAACAGCTGTAATAAAACCAGGAGAACTAATTTAGGATATCTCTCCTTATACGGTGGGAGTGATAGCGCTTAATTATAACTACAATTACATGACTAATAATAATAATTGTACTTAAATGGTATCGTTGCAAAGCATTTGTAAACAAATATTTTTGTACTGGGAGTGGGTATTTCAAACCAATAATTAAAAAAATCAGGAAAATAATAATTGAAAAAAAATTAAAAGAATTGAAAAAAAAAATATTTAAAGAAAAAATATTAAAGAAACAGAAAAAAGAACAAAAGCAGATAATGATTGCAAAATAATATTAAGTTACTAAATAACGTGCTTAACTTAAAATTAGTACATTTCCTTTAAGCTTGAATTGTTTCTTGTTTGTAGACCGAATTTCTCGATATCCCCAATCGTTGCACTCATGTACATGCTGAAGTTAATATGCAACCACCTGCGACAAGTGAATCTACTGGAGAAGGATTGCATAGAGTTTGTGTAATGCATTTTCGATTTAAAAAAAACAAAAAACTAAAGATAGCACACCCTATTTGTAAAATGATATATGACTAGTCCCGCCCCTATTCAAGCCCAAAATCCACCCACTGTTTACTATTGATGAAAGATTTTTTTCCCCTTTAAAATCATCCGCATAAAAATGTTCAAAACACAAGACCTAAATTTACTTAGTATGAAATCTTCTCGTTTCAGCTTTAAAATTCTTTACATTTATTTAATTTGTTTCATTTTATTGAAATTTCGACGAGATTACAGTCCTTAAACAGAAGTTTGAGTAAGTTGATATGTTTTCCTTGCATTCATTTTTATCGCTTCTATTTAACACGTTCGCTGCCGGTTTCACGTGACTAAAATTTGAAATGACGTTTTTTTCCTTTAACCCGCCGAATATGTTTGACGTGTTGCACAAGAGCGCTACATCGCCAAATGTTATAGGCTTTGTGTTTACCTTTGCTTGTTTGCGTCATGTGTTACGTCAATACGCTGTATTACGTCAAACGTGTAAAAATTCATCTGCTCGTTACAAGCAAACTCTGGAGTTAATGAGTAATAAGTTAAATTTCCATAGCAAATAGTTTCTTTTGTACTGAGCAGATAAAATATCTCGCTGGCGCCAGCACTTCGGTTGCATATTGATGATACGTGTTTTATTAGAGAGAAAGTATTCTATTTTGAAATACCCTTCAATGGAGGATCAAATTTTTGATCGCATGTTTCCGGACCACTTCTAGGGGTGAGTCCCCCACCGTTGCCAATCGCCCATTGCGCAGCACTAGTGTGACGTAAAACCCAACCAACCATCTATTTTGAAATATGAATATTTGTGATGTTTGCGTTAGTACTGTTTGGCTGGTTGAATAGATTTGGAATTTAAGAGGTACTTTTGAATTTAAGATGTTGGTTTGTTGATTGTGTTTTACGTCACACTAGTGCTGCGCAATGGACAATAGGCGATGGTCTGGGTCTCACCCATAGAGTGGTCCAGGGACATGCCATCACAGTTTTGATCCTCCACGGAAGGGATGACTCTCACGCTTCGTAGACACCCAGAGGTACAGTCGGCTGCAAAATTATTCGAGCACTAGCCAATAATTCCTATATTTAAAAAGTACACTTAAGACTGTTTTGCTAAGTAAATCCTTGTCGAATCATGTTCTTAGACTGATTAAAAGCATGACTCGACAAGAATTTATTTAACAAAGCTGTATTAAGTGTACTTTTTTTTGGCAAGGATTATTGCTAGTGCTCGAATAATTTTGCAGCCGACTGTAAAATTAATATGGGAATATGGAAAACATTGCGGGCACGACAGATTTTATGAGTACCAGCCATCATTAGTATACACAATGGTTTTTGGCAGGCTCGAGTGCCGAACCCGCAATCTTCCAATTCCGAGCCCGGCGCTCTACCGACTAGGCAACCACGGTCCTGAATTTTAGAGGCATATTTTTGAATTTCATGCCAATACTGGTTGTTACAGTACAAAATTTTGTACACTTTTTAATTTCATGCATTTTGAGACAGGGGTATAGTGAACAGAGCAGAGTACCATTATAATAGAGAATCGTTAAAATTTGCTATAATTATCCAGTTGCGGATTTATTTTTTCATTCCTAATGAATGAGGACTATAAATAAAATATTAATGATAAATAATTTACTTTATACAACTTTTGAAAACTTTTAAATTTAAAGTTCCTAAGTAAAAAAGTGTACTTCATGCGGTTTTGTTAAATAAATCCTTGTCGAATCCTGTTCTTAATCAGTCTAAGAACATGATTCGACAAGGATTTACTTAGCAAAACAGTCTTAAGTGTACTTTTTAAATATAGGAATTATTGGCTAGTGCTCGAATAATTTTGCAGCCGACTGTAAGAACATGATTCGATAAGGATTTTTTTAACAAAACCTTGTGAAGTGTACTTTTTTTACATAGGAATTTTTGCTATTGTTCGGACACTTTTGTTACCGACTGTACTTATAGCTGTTAAATTATTGGAAATAAAAACACTATCATCTAAACACTTATCATCAATTACTAAAGCAACACACTTTTTTTTTTCAGGACGCGTTTTCTTTTTAGGTTAGATCGCCGAAAAGCTCGCTTTCGTATGCCGCCGGTGTAAGGTTGCTATTCGGAACACGATGCGAAATGGTGCCGTCTTGGCGATTTTCGAAATTTCGCCAAGCGGCAGCCTAAAGTAAACTTTCACCTGTAAAGCAATACGTCACATCCCGCGCTGGCGCGGGATCGGCAGCGAACGTGTTAAGCAGCTGACAGCTACACAAAATTTGAGCATCATACTTGAAAATATTGCAAAAGTAAAGAGATATGCAATAACATTTAAATACTTTCCGATAAATTTCTCATTGGCTAACATTAGGATTCGAGAGATAAACCCTAACAGAAGTATGGCTTTTGTTGATAGTACAACTGAATAACATTCAGTTTCCCATTTTGGGGAGAGCCTCGCAAAAGATGCTCCATCTCGAATGGGTTGAACTAATACAGCTAATAACAGGAGAATTGGCGTTGGAATATTAAAACCGGAATAAACAACTACGTCAGAAACGCAAAAGAAAAATATTTGAGATGCATACAGCTGTTTCGGTAGCCTTAAGCGTACTGTCTTCAGTGCAAAAAGAATTCTGAATCTGGAGAAGTGCTCGTATATATAGGAGAGGGACCGGATTTAGTTCAACCAATAGGATTACGGAAGAGGTGGGGAGTGTGGCTAATAGGAATTAAGGAATGTGTAGCTCTGTAAACAATAGAAAAATTAAGAAAATGTGGACTGAATGTAAAATTTCCAACAATCAGACAAATAGGGAACAGCGAAATCAAAAATTACAAAGTTTTTAAAAATTTTATAAATATGAAAAGCTTTAAAGAAATCGAGTTCATGAATGGATTTAGGTCTGCAAATTATTTTAGCTGAATTAAATTTAAAATTATGATTTTCCTCCCAGCAATGTTTAGAAATAGCCGATTTATTGGTTTCTTGTTTGCGGACGTAACTCATATGTTCTTTTAGACGAAATTTAAGGCTGCGTTTAGTTTGGTCAATATATGATAAACCACACTGACAGGAAATACTATAAATGCCCTCAAGAATTGTGTATATCAATGGGATCTTTTAACTGAGAAAAAGTGAGTTTATTGGAGGGCGAAAATATTATTTGAAAATCATATTGTTTTCAAATAATATTTAAAAGCTAAAATTCTAAAACAATTCTCTCCTAGTTTTACCTTACGCTATAACTTTTTTTTTTTTTTTTGTTCAAAAGAGAAGCAATATTTAAGCATAATAAAAGCGTATAATTGGATTATATTATACCTGTGGAATATTGTTCGTTTCTAAATTCCATATATTTCAGAAGCTTTAAAATTTAATGGATATTTGAATATTTTATTTAATAAACGAAAATGTTTTTAGGTTTAGGTTTTATTTCTTCTTCCCCCCCCCCCCCAGTTTATAAATAATGTATGAAAATCTTCTCATTCATGGATCGCTACCTATATTCAAAAATTTTCTTTAAAATAGAAATTTAATACGTACATTTCTTATGAAAAGGAATATTTTGTTTGTGAAATATATATATATATATGTATATATATAATGTTGAGAATTGTAAATTATTATAAAATTTAGCACAAAAGAGATACATTGTTTATGCAATATATATATATGCATGTATTATATATATATATATATATATATATAAATAATAGATAACGTAATAAAATTTAATCTTAAAATTTAGCAATTAATAGAACTAAAACAATAACAGCACACTAAAATATAGAACTGAATTTAACATAGAGGAAAGAATGACACAAAAAGTTGCGATATAGATAAAGAACCAATGAGTTACCATATTAACTTAAAATACTTACGCCGACCTGAAGGATAATAAAAAAGGACCATTAAACTTGTGAAAGATAAAAAAGATAAAAAAGATAATAAACCACATATATATATATATATATATTAAAATACAGTACTCAGCGAGTACTTAAGGTTTGTCATAAAAGTAGCATACACAATAAATATTTAATAAATTCTCTTTTTAACACTTTCTAACAAAGTAAAAATAAAAATTATGACTTCGGTTTGTTTATCCGTCTGTCTGTATGCCCGTGCTCTATCTCCCGTAAATATTTGTGGAATTCTCTGAAATTTGATAGGTATGGAATGTTCCTTATTGAAAATGGGGTTAAATATCACCACTGGTTTATGTACGTAGACATTCGGAAGAATTTCAAAACATTTTGTTTTATAGCAGGTATTTGTAAAAACCACATTTAATTATATTATTTTGCAGGTATGTTAATGAAATTGATCTTATTATTGATATTCACATAAAAAAAAGAAAAGAAAAGTAATATAGAAAATAACATTATTTACATTAAGATTTACAGGACACGCGAGAATATTCAGATACATTGAGGGCTATAACAGAAAATTACTGGAATCGATTTTACGATTTTATTTAGAGTTTATAACACATTTCAACAATGTTGAGGATTGATTATGAATTCAATCAGTCTGACCTTCTGCTTGTCTTTTGTCATTATGTCTGACTGATGTCTGCGAATAGATCTAAAAAAGTGATACATAAGTCTTTGTGAGGAAAAATGATCGATTTTTAGAATGAACACAGATGATTTTATAAATACATCAGAGGTAAATATGAGGTAGCAATGAAGATCTTAAATATATGTAAGCATATCTACTCCTGAAAATACATTATAGTGCTAAACTTCTGGTAGAAATGTGTGAAGCAAACTCTACCTGCATAAATTAAAAAAATAAAACAATAAATAAATAAATAAAATAGCTCAAGTCGAAAAAAAAAAATAAATGCATATCAACTAAGTATAAAATTCTTTACAAATTCTTTACAAATGTAAAAACAACAAAAATGAGAAAATACACTTATATTATTCAATATTTACAAACAGAAAGTATATTCTTCAGACAAAGTTACAGATATATTAGGAGAAGAAAAGTTTTTTTTGTGGTAAAAGGAGGTGAAATATTTCTTGTAAAGGTTTCTCTCTTTAGGAAACTGAAGAAATATTTATATTTATTTTATGAAGCGATTAAAAAAGGAAACAAAAAAACAATGAAGTAGAAAAAGTGGAATAAACAGAATTTTTTGACCTTGTAAACAAAATCTTAAAAATCTTAAAAATGCGTGTATTTACAAATAAATATATTGATAAACTTAATTGTAATCGGGAAAAAGCGTAATTTCTGATAGTTTAGATATACTTTTAATGTTTTTATTTGTTGTGGACCGTTGAAATTTTAAATACGATCTCCGTAACTAATTGATTTTCTTTTTTTCACTATTATCTCATGCGTATTTTATTCGACATATATTCTGCAACACGTTCACGCTAAATCGATTAAACTACAGAACAGTTGCACCACATTTTGGCTGATGTGCACCCAAATTGAATCAGCATAATTTTATATAATATTCATATTACATACCATGTTTTGTGCTTTATATCTCTCAGAAGCTGAGGTATAGTTTTCACGTAACTGAGGGATTTCGCAGCATAGCAACGCAACTTCTTGTGTTATATATATCCCAAAAACTAATCAGAACCAATTTTATTCCCATTAAAACAAAATTCTATCCATCTGATCATTATATATACAACATTTTGCTAATACACACATACACAAAAAGACAGACACATTCAAAAAATGGTCGAATCGTTTTATGATCTTCATAAACTTATGAATCTTTCTAAAACCAAAAGTCGAAAATTTTTAAGATCCCATACTTTCTTCTTACGTTTACAAACAAAATTAAAAATTTCATTTATAAAAATTAAGTTGTTTTATATTTTTAAATATTATTTAAGTTTGGATATGATTAAAAATAAACTCTTAAGATAGATATATATATATTTTAAGAATTTTTTGAGAGATTAAATTTAGTCTTATCATTATTTCGTGTAGGATGTCAGGTAAGAGAATTGTTATTATCAAACGTATTTTATCTCTAAAGGTAGAAGTAAAATAAATATAATATCATAACAGAACCCTTGAAAATAAGATTGAACTTTGTTCATGCATTACTATTTATTTTTTACACTTTTCTTTGCATTAAGAAGTAGTTTCTTTAAAAAATAAAATAAAATAAAAATCATGTGTTTGGCATAGATTTTTAATTCTTTCCAACTGTATGTATCCGTTGCTTCATTTAACTTTCAACGTAATTTTGTTGTTGTTGTTGTTGTTGTTGTTTGTTACTTTAGTAGGACATTTTCGTATGATAATTTGGGTAAGCGAATATTCATCATGGGTATATAGTACAAACAATTTTTTGCTTTATTAAGATAACATTTTTTTTGGAAGATGTTCTCAAGTCGACCCGATTCGTTGTAAACGAAACTCGACCCGGCCCCGACCACGACTCCCACCCGCAGTAAAAAAAAAAAAAAAAAAAAAAAAAAAAAAAAAAATATGTTAATCCTACCAGAACATCTAGCACTCGTCAACATGATCATTCAGATTTATCCGTGATTTTCTCCGAAATTCGCCTAAATACGTGCTAGGACCATTTAGAAAGACCCCCACAGAAGGCATTTCGTTAGGACCAGGTTTCATAATGCAGACAATAGGTCTTCATCCGAATACCATGCACTTCCTACAATTTTTATCACAACATTTTCACATCTAAATAAACCCTAATTATTTCAAAAAGAAATTAAAAAAAAAAAAAAAAAAAAAAAAAAAAAAGCCTTATGTTATGAAAAACTTATTATGGAAATAATACTAAGCTGAACAACTTGTTTTTGTATATAAAATGTATTTTGAAAAACAAAATTATTCCTGAAAAGCTTTCAAAATTAAAACAAACTAATATTAATGATTATTAAAAAGCTATATCGATAAATATGTAAATATAATTATGTAAATTTGAATAGTTAAAATCATTTAGATATTTTTTTTTCTGAATTAAGATTTTTCTTGACTTTAAAAGACCACCTCTGTAAAGATCCAATATTTAAAGGGGGAGTGGGTGGCTTTTAGAGAGGTTACATTATATTCATTTCTAACTAATATTACTATTATTATTATTACCTTGTAACTGTAATTTTTGACAAAATAAAACATAAGTACTTAAAAAAAAAAAAGAGTTCTCAATAGCTTGTGTTTTTATTAAATAACAAATAAATAAATAAAACTCTTAAATAACACAACATGAAAAATACTGTTAGCTATGAATTATATATTTTCTTAAATTATTAATTTCACATGAAATTACAGAATGTTTACCTAACGAGATATTTCACTTTTTATTCTGTATTAGCAACAAAAAATATTTTTATTATTATTTATTTATTTATTTAACAAATGTAAGAAACAGATTAAATATTTCCCACAAACCTCCCCCCTCCCCTCCTCTAACATGAGTATAAAAACTATTCAGTATTGCTATTTTTTGAAATATGAAAACGAAAAAACTTCATGCGTATGCATTGCGCATAAATTAAATAAAAAAAACGTTTTAGTTGCGAAAACAGATGGCACTCATCAAAACGTATCCGTAGTGAAAAGTTCACTTTAGGGCCTGTTTTCATATAATGCTTTTATCGTACATTAAGATAGTACGACCATTGTACGCTGCGTTCAAGTTGTAACTATCTGAAATTTTCCATTCAACCAGGGGCCGCGGTAGCCCAGTCGGTAGTGCGCCGGCCTCGTAATTGGAAGATTTCAGGTTCGGTACTCGAGCCGGTCAAAGACCGCCGTGTACACTAAGGGTGGCTGGTGCACGTAAAATCTGTCGTGGCCGCAATGTCCTCCATAATCCCATAAAAAATTATATCTCTGGGGGTCATCGAAGCGGGAGAGCCATCCCTTCCGTGGAGGATCAAAATTGTAATGGCATGTCCCCGGACCACCTCTCCGTCGCCAATTGGCCATCTGCGTAACACTAGAGCGACGTAAAACGCAACCATCCATTCAACCAGAGAAAATTATCGTTTTTTTTTTCGCATTAAAAGTTTCTTATATATTACATTCTTCGTACATTAAATAGTTTATTAATTATTTCATATTAGTTAGCAATCGTTTCAAAAACTGCTCAGAGTTCAATATTTCAAGTTAATTTTAGCAAAAGGAGTACATATTGGAGAAATTATTTGCTAATTTAATAATTCTTACAGAAATCTATATATTTTTTTAAACAATCAATTATGCTAGCATTCAATGGCAATCTAAAACTTTACATTATTGAATTTTTAATGCAAACTTGTTCTTGAAATTCCACAATCATATTAATTTGTTTAAACTTGCAGCGAATTTACCTAATATATTTCTATCTACTTCAGAATAAAGTGATCGTTTTTTCTGTCTATAACAATCATGTCGGGTTAAAAAAATAAAATAAAATAAAAATCGTGAATACAAATTGAAAATAACTATACATTTTCGAATATTCATTATGGATAGGTTTAACCAGAAACTAGGAGATATGTTATTGTGTAATTATAATTATGTGAATAACATTGGAATAATTGATAATTTTTAATAGTAATTTTTACATGAAATACATTTTCATAAAAGTAATGATATTCAATGCGTATAAACAAATTAGTTACAAATAAAATTATTTTAAGTTAGATGCATAAAGCATTATTTTAATACTTTTGTGTATTTTAATTTTTCGTTTAAGCCTAACGCAAATCGGTATAAACAAATTACGGAAATATTAAATAATAAAAAGAAAGTATGACATTAAATAAAAATAGTTCCATGTATTAAGTTTTAAACACTATTTCTTTTTCGGAATTACTATAATTAACACAAAGTAAACAATCTTTTTACAAGGTGATCCAAAAGTCAGAATATATATATATATATATATATATTATCCAAAAAGTATTGACCTATGCAGTTTTCATTAAAATGCACATAAAGACATAGGATTTTTTTAGGTAACAAAATATTTATCAGCAAATTAGTTTAAATGTTCTTCATCGGGTGGCGCTTAAATTGTAAAATTACTTTTTTCCAGTGCCACAGTACATTCAACAACGTAACTAGGAATATAAATGCTTAGTGTGACGGCCATTATTCACTAGATTGGAAATCAGACGTTGTGCATTGGAAATTCTCTTAAAAAAAACTTCAGTATTCGAAATAGGGCCTCATTTGATCAGGCGAATCTGTTTAAAATGTGAGAGGATAATGCAAATACAGCGCGATATGTTGGTGAAAAATGAAACATATATTTTTTCTTATATATATATATCTATATAATAAATAAATAAAAAGGCCATGATTTTCCGTACATTTCAGTGAAAACCGCATAGAGGTACAGTAAGTCATTTTTAACATGCTTTTATTAACTTGACGTGATGTAACTATTAATGAATGTAACTGACTCTTGCAATTCAATTTTCAACCGCTTCTGGTAGTTCGATTAACCTGAAATTTTGTACATGACTTCATAGTCAATGGCAATACTACATAAAAACATTTCCAGGCTCCAATCTCATCAATGGCAGGTTCTAGGGCCAAACAAAAAAATCTGTATAGATAAAACTCTATCGTATGTGGCACAGGATTTGGCCATATTTGTATAACGTCGAGTGGCAACAATTAATCAATTATTATTATTTTTTTTCTATTGAAGATTTAAAGCATGTAGATATTATGGTGTGTCACTCACACGATTTTCTCTTACCCTGCATTTTAATACTATAATGATAGATATTTTGTGCTTTTTAGTTCCCATTTCAATAAAAGCGTTTTCTTTAATTTTTTAAAAGTATAATTTTATTAAATAATAATTTTTTTTAATAAGGTTAATGCAAAAAGAGATAAATAATATAGATGCAAACAATATTATATTTTGTTTTATACATAAATAAGAAATTAAAAATATGACAATGAAAAAAAAATGAATCTAAAATATTTTACTTACTAGTCAAACAGGAAGGAAATTCATAAAAGAACACAAAATTAAACTTTTATTTCAAAATATGTGTATGCGTATAATGATATGTCTTCTTAAACAAGAAAAAGAAAAGAAAAAAAAAAAGATTTTTTTTGCTTTTAGTATGTTTTATTACACAAATATTATTGAAATAAAACGCATGTTTAGCTCAGCACACTACAAGATTGAGTCAGAGTAACGGTTATATTTACTTTATGTAAACAGTTCTTTGGATTTAAATTATAAATTTTAATTACTGTAGTATATACCTTTTTTTAATTAAACAAAATAATTATACCATGATTTGAGTTAAAATAGAAATGAATCAATAGTTTTCAAACTTTACTTACTCAGCAATGGTTTTGTGAGTATTTTTGGTAACCTGATTAATTATACACACAAATGCATTTTTAAAAGCAGTACTAAAAATCAATCGTATTACTTAAAAAAACTAAAACGTTTACACAGCAAATGTGCATAAATTTGGTAATTTTCAGCACTTGAGTTAAAAAATATCGTAAATATACACTAAATAATATACAATGATAAATAGATATTAATTTGAAACAAAAGTTAAATAATCAAAAATATTTAAATTCTACTTGCTTAGTGTCTTCGTGGGTATTTTTTTTATCTTATAAATTGACTATCCAGGAAAATCTTTGAAACAACTTATTCAAAACTCAAAACTAATCTTATTATTTATTAATGTCATAGGATGGTTATGTAAATCTACACGAATCTGTAAAGTTTTAAACACCTGAATTTGAAAGTAATGAATCTGAATTTATTTCATAAAATTAAGTGCAAGTTTTGGATGAGTTTTAACCAAGTTTTTCCAGCCATCTGTTTCTTTTACGTCTGTTGCATGCATTTGAATAAAAAACCTAACTGCATTTTTCAACTTTTCGTCTCTATGGAGTTCCGCAAATTGAAGCACAGTGCAGACTTCATCTACACTTAAATTAAATTCTAAATATGCTGAACATTTTTCACGAAGATCTTCTACTTCATATTTGTCAGCAGCATAATATAAATTCATCACTTTATGTAATGAAACCATGTTAACCTCTCCTGTATATAAGAATGTTATAAGATCGTTAACAGAGTCAAAATCCAAATCATCCATTTCTATAAGTTGATTTTTACTTTCTAGCATGTCTGTATGGAACATTGTCTCAAACACTTTTGATCTTGCACATAGAATAGCTTTATGTACTGGTATTTTGTTAATTCCTGTTGAAATGATCACATCACAGTGATCTCTGTTTAATAACAGTTTTCTGAGATCGCTACTTAGAATTTCTAAATCTGGCTTCAAAAAGTCACTTGATCGAACTACTTTCGTTACAGCAGGACCTACAATTTTCATCATACAGTAGAATTTAAGAATATCGTTTTCGAATTCTATTTCTACTTCCTTCCCTTCCATAGTATAATTGTGTGTTTCTAGTCTTAGTATTTTAACATTACTAGTTTGCCCTAGAAATTTATGGAATGTATCACCTTTAAATGTTTTATACCGGGATACCAAGCAATATTTAATTTCAACATTTACAGGTTCTCCCCCATCACATCTGCTTAGATCAATATACCTTTTATCTACAAGCTTTAATTTCCAGATTGTTGAACTTTTCTTTAGTTCGAACTCAGCATGCACACTATCAAACAGCTGAGAATAATTAGCAAGTCTCCATGTTAAATTAAATTCTTCAATAACATATTGTGTATCCAATAATATTCCAGGTTTAGAATCAGGTTGACTTTTCTTAACATTCATGGTCAAAATCTTATTGAAAGAGAACTAGTATGAATATTTTTTGCTTAAAATATAACTTCAATGCAGAAAATAATTTGATTATGAAATGCTATACAGAAGTTTTTTATTCAAATTTTGGATGATTCACCTGTATTTTGAAGAATTTTACAGCTCGTCCACATTCAATTCACAATTCTACTTAACGAAACGTGTTAAGGTATGCAAAATAAAATAGTTTTTATAAATATAAATTTTTCACACCTGAAACTTATTTAGTGTTAAATTATTGTTTATGAAAGATACTAAATTCCTAAACAAACAGACATAAACGAACGATTTTTAGGTGTGAAATCAAACACCTAATAAAGAATCATTTTCAATGTACGAATTTAACAACACACAATTCTTCTAGCAAATACGATGTCTTCTATCGCCAAATACAAATACACGTGTGAAGCTTAATAATTCGTCTAAACTTTGTAACAACGATAAGATAAAATATTCATTTCTTTTTCGTAAAAGGAGTAAAACATGGTTATCAAAATTCTGATTAAAAAAAAAAAAAAAAAAAAAAAAAAAAAAAAAACAAGTTAAATCTCTATTATCTCAATATTTTATGCAATTGTTCATCTTACATACTTAAAATATGTTATTTAAAGATGTTAAATCATTTATTTGAAATAATATTATAATTTTAAAAAATTAAAGAACACGCTTTTATAGAAATGTGAACTAAAAAGCACAAAATATCTATCTTAGTATTAAAATGCAGGGTAAGAGAAAATCGTGTGAGTGACACACCATAATATTTACATACATTTAAATCTTTAATTAAAATAATTTAGAATTAAACAAAAACCATTTTTTAAAAATCTCTCCTGACTGGGCTCGAACGCTAGACCTTTAGGTTCGTAGCGCGGAGCTTTACCTCACAGCCACAGCGTTCACGTAGGGAAAGTCTTTTTTTACAATATAGATTTTTTGTTTGCTCCCAGAGCGGTTTCAAACATACAAACCTACAAACATATATACAGGCGAAGCTAATAAAAGCGTGTTAATAATAGAAAACTATATCTTTTAGCTTCGAATGATATAAAAATGTTCAAAAAGTACAATATTACTATTAAACTTATTAAAAGGTATTTTAATGAAAGATGTGAAAAATTTGCAACAACACTAAATTAAGAACATTAATTTCTTACAAAGTTACAAAGCCTTAAAAAAAAAATTGCTTACAAATTGGTATTTATATAAATGTTCTGTCATACCAATGTGAAATATCACATGAATAAAAAAAATAAATAAACAGGAAAAATATAAAATCCAGTTTTTATTATCTACTTATTATAACATTTTTCGTTACTTACGTATATGAAAAGCATGTTTTAAATTTATTAAAACATCGATTTATTAAAATGAATGTTTAATTTTTCAATTAATGTTATAAAACGTTTATTATTAAAAAAAAAAAAAAAAAAAAAGTTTGAGGAGTACAATGATTCGTTGTTGTTAATATTATTATGTTATTTCATTAAATAATTGTTAAAGTAAATGCAAGAAATAAAAATTACGAACAAGCATTATTTCTAGAGTTTTGTTTTGTTTTTAAATATAACATGTTCCAATATACTTCTAAACCAATCTTGTCAAATCAAACTGATTTAATTATACATACTACCAATGTGAAATCCTAAATTTCAATTCAATTTTTGAAATTTAGAGTATAAATCATAGAGTTCATTTTTACCGATTGCGGGTGATGCAAAATTTGATACAAAATAATTAATTAAAATTTTGTGGTTAAAAAAAGTTTTTCTATAAAATGTAAATTGAATAATTTTAAGTAAAAGTTAATCATACAACATAAATATAGCATAAATTAGTGCAATTTATTAGAATTTTGCTAAAACTTATTTAGCAAAACGTTATTATGCATCATAAATACAACTTGGCAGATATTGTTATTTTTTTACTGTTTATATATTTAAAAGCAAAGAGACGTACTATACATATATTTTAAATTATTACTTGACTATACATTACAACATCGTTAAAAAGCTCCAATTCTATTGCCCATTTCTTTTAGGAATAGGTTTATAACGTTACTAAGTCCCCCCACCCTCCCCAGAGAAATAATACTAATTTCTCTCCATTAAACACTTATATACAATTGTGTTGGATGGAGAAAAATGGCCATATAGTAATAATAATAATAATAATAATAATAATAATTTAAAGTATATGAAAAAAAATTGCACAATAGCAACTGTGAGAAATGATTCAATTGACACCGGTTGGAGATTGCAGGAAAATTAATTAAGGAAAAGATACCGAAAACTGGAAAGGTGAGAAACGTCGAGAGAAAATCACTTTTTCTTCTTACAGCAAGTTATTTTAATTATTCTTTGACACGAATTGACCGCTCACCACTTCATATAATGTGGGATATGAAATATAATACAGGAAATCCTCTATATATGTAATACTACTGTGAGTCTGTAGGAGATAATTGTGTGATAAGATTTACATTTATAAAAGTATTTACTTAGAGGCGAAGTTTAAGCTTCCAAAATTATATGTTGTGTTATAACCTTCTTTAGAAAGTAAATTTCATGACTTCAAAGAAAATAATATTGACTTCTGAAAGTAAAATAGAAATATTAAACCAAACTGTGATTAAAAATCATATTTAAATTCAAAATTTTCTTCCAGAAACTTTTAGTAGAGATGTTGTTGTTGTCGTGTGCCACTCGGAAATTCCGAGCCCCGGTAGTGGAACTACCGGACTTATTTTAAGGCAAGAGGGTTGCGTCTTCCGTTATTAGGAACGCCTCATAGGGAGGAAGTACGACTTCTAGTTCCATAAGCTGGTGAAAGATGGCAGCACCAGCCAAACAATAGAAACTCGAATTTTGATCCGGATCGGATCGAGTTAGACCCATGTTCCGGTACCCCCAGAGGTATAATTTTAAAATCATAAGTAGAGATAAAAGATATAAAAGAAGTAATGTGCTCATCATAGATCTGATTACTATGAAGAGAAATAAACATTATTAAGTAAAAACTAAAAGTGGTATCTTATGCCTTTTTAAATCCTCTTTTATTCAACAAATTTTCAGTTATTGCTTTTGATATTACCGAAAAATTGTACTACTACGTTCCAAAATAGTTCTGAAATTAATTTTAAAAATATATATATATTTAGAAAGTTCTTTTGTATCAGGCCATAATAGAATCAAAATCTGTTTATTTATAAATCATTAAGCTCATGATACGTCATGAATAATTTCAGAAATTCTAAAATAAATTTCGTAGTTTTTAATAGTTGAGTTAAAAAAAAAAAAAAAAAGAGTTTTGTGTCACTTTGATTAACTTCTTTAAGTTGATTACTAATGATACGATACTCTGTTTAAGTATTCAATTTTACCTCCGTGATTTTTAATGAAAAACAAATTTTAGTGAATAAAAAGTTTATTAAAACAATTTAACTTTAGAGAATGTGGAATATTCAGAGTTATATTTGTATCATTTTGATCCACTTAATCAATGTGAGGAATTATCAAGGAATTATCAATTAGTATTCAGGATGCAAAAACTTCAAAATATAGTTTCTAATTCTATATATATTTATAT
Source organism: Salticus scenicus (assembly GCA_963930645.1). Lineage (NCBI taxonomy): Eukaryota > Metazoa > Arthropoda > Arachnida > Araneae > Salticidae > Salticus > Salticus scenicus. Next base: position 85,044 of record CAWVNO010000980.1, on the reverse strand, counting down.
AACCTAATTTAAAGGAATTTGGAAACAATTTATGGATGATACATTATAATGACTTTTATGGTATGCATTATTATTATTATCTCTTTTTTTTATATTAAAATATAACACAATTAATTTTTTTGTACACTAAATACATTATTTTAACATACTCTTTCATCTCTCACATTTCGTTAAAGGAAATTAGAAGGCGAGAAGGTTTGATATGAGAGAAATATCTCTTCTTTTTAAACATTAAATAAATAAATAAAAACTGTTCTGGGAAAATCGATGTTTTTTATGAAAATTATATTTTTATTACAAATTAAAATTCTTTCGTAATGGTTTAAATAATTATTACCAGTTTTATTTATGTAAATAAACACACATCTATGTATGTAAAATCCTATTATTTTATTATGTCTTCGCTATGGCGGAAGTCAGTTTGTTCCAAACATGGCAGCTGGTTAAACATGTTAACCTAATACCACTTTAAATACTCCATGAGAAAAATTTAACGGAATTGGTCACCATACCCTACAAACACACTTATACACAGTTTTTCCTAAAAATATCCCTTTCATCCTCAAGATGTCCTATTAATGTCCTGGAAAGAAGATGTGAGGGTAGCTTATTCAAACAATTTTGTATCATGTAGTACACAGTTACTTTATATGCCAAATAGCATACAAAAGTTATTTATTATGCTGAAAATTTGTAAGCAAAAGCAGCCCTTTAGCAATTAAAAAAAAAAAAAAAAAAGATTTAGTTACGATTTGCCATTAAGGGAATTCATGCTTGGAAATAGCGGCTTATATGTTATAATCGAACACATAAAATCCACTGTATGGAAAATCATTCCGTTGATTTTTTATTAAAGAAGATTTTAAATTGCAGAGATTTCATTTTTTGAGGGTTTAAAACATTACAAAACCTCATAAGATTTAGAAGGTATCTGTAAAATTATTTCAAAACTCTGGCGCCTTATACGAAAAAGCAGCAAAATATTTTGTTTCTACCTTAATAAATAAATAAAGAAATAAAGAAATCTGGTGTGAACTACACGTCTTCCATTACTTACTATTACATGTATTATATGCATTTTTTGAAGATAATATGATCAGAAGACATAAAATGGACCTAACAAATTACATACCTAAACTTTTTTTGGTAAGAGAAAGCTTATACACATGTAAAGATATATAAAAATTATATTTACATAGCGAATATAAAAATAGTAAGAAGAAAAAAAAATGGTTTAGCCATTTTTCGAAACATTAATTTCTGACATCTAAAACCGATCTACCTAATCAGGATGACTTAATTTTCATTTAATAATTGCGTAATACACAAGAAAGGATATCTAAAATGGATTTATGTAACAATTTTCAAGAAAATCATTAGAGCCGTTTTGGACATACCGACTTTTGCCAAAACTTCGCATACTCAATTATTGAACGGAAAACATTCCATACAAAAGGATACTGAAAATGCAGTTAATATGGCAAGTTTGAAAAAAAACCGTGCAGCCATTTTTAAAGGAACGCATTCGCAATACCTGAAATTCAGCTATTATATAGGACGCCTATCAATTTTCCTGAACTAACCAAGTATACAGCGAAACCACGTTTCCTACGCCTAGCAGTGAGGACGAGACCAAAATCTTTGAGGGGTGAAAAGTTGACCGACAGGTTGGAATTTAGTAAACATCCAATCATTCGGTTCGCGGTGTTCCCTTATCGCTTATTTTCTCTCAACGAAAAATTTATCTCCCCTATTTTAACAGTGGATTCGTTCAGTCAGCACATGCGCAGAGGCTTCCATGGTAGCAAGAAACGTGGTTAAAGATTATCATTTGAAAGGACATATAATAAATAGAGTGTTAATATAGCAAATAAGAAGAAAATCGTTACAGCCGTTTTTGAGATACAGACTTACACTTCTGGTTTCCGATGTCCCACTTCAGGTTTTCCAATTTTCACCAAAATTTAGAAATTTCATCTGTACACCAGATCTGTCTCAATACTGAAGTTTCGTAGTTTTATCTTTATTAGTTTCAGAGATGTGATAGTCAGAAGATCCCCCCCCCCCCACACACACACTGATCAATTGACAAAAAACCACTTTTTTGGACTCAGGGGGCCTTAAAACATAAATCCGGTTAAATCTCGATATCGAATTTTTGGACTGAATACAATACTTCCATTACCTACGGTAGTCGAGTAATGGAAGTAAAAATTAAATAAATAAAAAATAAAAAAAAAACTCAATTTCACTTTATTTAATGGAGCTTATACCCATAAATACCAATCAAATTTTGTTCATTATAACAGTGGACCCGGTTCAAGCATGGTTACTTTTAATGATTTGGAGCCCACATTAAGTAATAGGCCCAGGTCTGCAAAGAATGTTTTTTAGAAAAACAACAAAATCAAAACTTGAAGGAATGATAAATGAGGAGATTAAATGTTCGGAAAAAACATGCAGCCAAAATCGTAACCGTAGAATTCATTGAGTAACACAGTACTAACCACTGTTGTGGTAGACTCAATATGGGCTCTGCGGTATCGCAACTACTGTGGCAGCCATCTTGAGCAGACAAAAGTTAACTTCATTTGTTCTACATATTGATATGCCGAATGGCAACTCCTCTAAAAACATGCCTCCAAAAAACAAACCAAAAAACCTTACACGTGATTAAATTGTATGCTATAAAGACTAGTTTGGAATGCAAAGAATTATCCAGAATGTTTACGAAATAAAAAAGTTTCTCTAAAATTTAGTTACAAAAATTGATATTTTAATTTAAAGTGGAATATTTTTTTTTAATATTCGAAGATATTTTTAAAGATGAAATGTCACCACGTTGAAGATTTAGGTATACTAGTGTAGTGTTCGTTTTCTCTGGCTTATTGTAAACAAACGCTGACGATTTTACTTCGAAAAGGGGTGACTGGCTGAACTAGCGTTAGCAATAAGACGAATAGATGCATTTTATCCTTTCTGTCTTATTTGTGTAAAACTGTTGCTTTCGTATAAATTTCCGCAGATTCTTTATATGATTTGACATATTGGTCTATTAAGGAGATTAAATAAGTGTTAAGTAATTGGAGTCTTTTAGTGAGTTTAGGGTATTGAATAACACCAAACATTGTACACTTAAAGTAAATAGAGAAGTTATTTATTTAATGATTGCATATTTGATTTTTTGATATTGTGAATGAAATCGCTAACTACTCATACATTCAAAATTTAAGAATAGCTTAGAACATAATGAAAATGAAAAATTGCAACTTTTCAAGATTTTATAGTATTATAAATATATTATTCTGGTTAGAGATTAAATTGTATAATATGCGCAAAATAAAATTTAGAAAATTCAATGTCAAACTTCTCTCTAGTTTCAAAGAAATTTAATGTGGCACTTAACTGTATTCTCTCACACTACAGTAATATGTATATTTTATCGCAGTTTAAGGTAGAAGGGGGGAGATAAGTATTACACTATGTTTAAACATTTTCGACGCATGTCAAAAACAGTTAAAAATAGTTAAACATACGACGCAAGCCAAAAACTGTTAAATGTGTTCCAAAAACTAAAATATGTTTTAGAAAAATTTTTTTTATACGTTTTTGTTCCAGAAGGCCTACTCTCGCCACTTAGTACACCAACACCTCGAGCTGGAATATTGTAGCCATATTCATAAAATACTTATTTATTATTGTGAATTAAAAACATTTAAATTATTCAGAGAAATTCAACCCATATTTCTCACAGAAAACTAATCGACAAACTTCGGGAAGTTTTGCATATTGCTCATAAATTGATTAATACCAAATGAAATACTGTACTAAAAGTTAGAACACCAAAAATACTGAAATGCGCTTCGAACGATTTCCAACTGTAAATATGAGAATTATTTTCTGCAGCCTGTGATTATATGAGGATTATAATACTCTTGTAAGGTCTGTGCACCAGCTTCAACAGACCCCCATTATAATAAACGTTTAAGATAGGAGACAATCAAGAAGCTTTACTTTTGATAAAACCAATAAAGTTTATTCTAGCTGAGAATAAGGATGAGAATGAGGAGGATAGTTTAAAGGAACTCACAGAATCATTAAACAGGTAAATTAAAACTATTATAAACAAAAGCGCTCGCCACTTGGAACTTTAATAAATGATTTCCGAAGCTTTTCGGAACTTCTAGGTATTCGAATAATGCTGACGAATCCTACTTAACTTTCAGTGAATAACTTTACACTACAACTTAACCTCGTGCAACTCTAGCCTTCTAAACTTTTCTTGGCACTGCCACTCACTATTCGATCATACTTATAAATTTAAACCGCTACACTGTAAAAAAATAACTATTACCAGCTGCAAGAAACTGTCTGTGATTGGAGAAAATAATTATTTTCTCCAATCACAGAGAGTTTCTTGCAGCTGGTAATAGTTATTTTTTTACAGTGTAGTTACTAACTAATTGCTTAAACGCTCCACAGCAAACTCCAACACCAACCTGTACGACGCAAACATCACACCATTTAAACTCTTTCAAAATAGACAACCTCGTTCACTTCGATTCATCCAACCATTCCTTTAAAACTAATCATTTTTAACCATCTTTCCCAATCTGCAGACATCCTAATTTTCTTCTAGATACTCCATGCCTACCTAAAATCATTTCTATTCGACACCTTCAATCTAGCAATTTCACCTCTAACGTCGCCAAACTACGCTGGATTCAGCTAATACTTTCCCGACCTCAATCAACACTACTGATTTCCCTCGGCGACCTTTATTTCCTCAACCCGACGCTACATCTATCTTACGCATCTATGTGAAACATGTTTTTATACGCAGACTGAATGTACAGTCGGTAACAAAAGTGTCCGAACACTAGCGAAAATTCCTATGTAAAAAAAGTACACTTCATACGGGTTTCTTAAATAAATCCTTATCGAATCATGTTCTTAGACTGATTAACAACACGATTCAACAAGGATTTATTTAACAAAACCGTATGACGTGTATTTTGTTTACATAGGAATTTTTGCTAGTGTTCGGACATTTTTGTTACCGACTGTATATTAATTGAATTTTGTGTTGTGATATAAAATTGTATAATGATATAATTTTGTATAAACAAAAAATTTCGTTTATAGTCATACTGTATATTATAATAGTTTTAAATATCCCAGTACATGAACTTTGTGGGATTTAACCTTTTATCTACCGACGCGACGGTACGTTGAAGCAATATTAGTTTAAAAGCGTATACGCCTCAATTTATGGAAGAAATGTCAAAGAACAGAACGTACACACCTTATTTTAATCTCACTATGTAACACTAGACGCAACATGTAGTTGTGCGTTTGTTACAGAAATGAATTTTTAGTGTGCTTTCACTGTTTTTGCTTGGCATTTTCCCCCTCTTCACATGTTTATAATTAATTCCTATATTATCTCAATAATTTACCACCAATCTTAAAATATAAAATAAATAAATAAATAATAAGGAGCTTAAAATGTAAGTACATTTTACACACCTTAAAATCCTAATATATTTTCGACCCCTATCTACTACTCTAACAGCACATTTTCTCCAAATGACATACTGCGGATGTCCTATGGTTGAAAATAACATGTATGGACTTCTTATGGACATCTTCAGGATGCATTATGCACTAGTGTGCTGTTAGGGTAATATCACACGAAAGCACTACCTCACCAAATAATCAGTAATTACTATGATGAGGGGATATCGGTATTAATTACCGATATATATGCAATGAAAATTTTTATTGCATATATTCTAAAAAATACTTTTAAGTAGAGAAAATAATAACTTTCAAAAACATTTTAGTCTGTTTCATGATGTGATAAATAAAAAGTTAAATGAAAATTTTCAGTAAGTATCACCATGTTATATGCATATAAAAGACCAAGATTGGTGTTCCTAATAATATTTGTTTTTGAATTTTTCTAAAACATAATAACAGACATACTGATATACATGCAGAACAACTGCTAACAACTTGATTTTTGCATTCAAGAAATCTAAAAACTATATATATATATCAAAACTCAAATTTCGGATGTTTGATAAAATTTTTTTGACTATTTTTAGTTTTTGAGATTTATAGATTAATAAGTTTTTTGGAATATCAAGAATTCTTACGAATATATTAATCAACGAAGCAGGCAAAGCTTTCTAAAGCTGCAACAATACGTGGCCGAGTACTGCTAGTTTAGAAATTAAGAGTAATGATGCATTTGGCTGTAAAGAGCTCGAAACTGACAAATATCATTTATGTAGATTTTTAATAAACTTCATATGAGATGTAATACTGCAGCTGTTCACATTACTGTATTCGTTTCTTTAAATAAAGAAAAACATTCTTAGCCGAGTAAAATTAAGAATCAAAATAAGAGCATTGCAACTGCAAACTAACACCATAAATTGAAAAAAAGAAATAAAGCAATTGCTTTATATCAAAGTAAATTACCATGAACCGCCATTAGAGAAAATGAAAAAAGTGAGTGTGGGAACATGAAAATTATAAATTACGAGTTGTTATATTTATCATTCAATTCTACCTATTTTTAATTCTGATGAAGAGGATTACCCTTAAGTATTACGATCAGAAAAGATTGCTACTTTTTTTAATTTTGTTTCCATATATCTTATGTTTCATTGCATAACGCCAGTGATATTCTTAGCAAGTCATAAAACGTTTCATAAAATAAAATGATTTTTGTTTCCATTTGATTTATGTTTATAATCATGTGCTAGCAATCTTTTCCCGCTTCGTTGGTCACTATATTTAGGTGAATTCTGAAAATTCCATATTATTATTATTATTAAAATCTCAAGAAAAAGACAATAATAATAATAATAATAATAATAATAACATATATATATATATATATATCATTTAAATCAGTCGAAATGTAAGTTAAATTTCCCGCTGTGTTCTGTAGAAGATTTATCGCTCGCAACATATGGTTTTCGGGTCCCAACTGCCTTCGGCAGCAACTTACCCGCTTTTGACTCCCCCTTCCCCCGCAGGTAAGTTAGAAGTTTCCTAAAATCTCTCTAAAGTGAATATTGAGTACACTTAATCAACACCCACACACGGAAATTTTCCATTCTAGGTCATTTTGAAGCAGATTTAAGCTTGAAACTAAATTTTATGCGCCACTTGTTGCAAGGGGGGGGGGGGGGTAATTTCGCAAAATCCCTTTAAAGTGCGTGTTTCATACACATAACCAAAAGGCACATCAAAAAAGGTCCTTTCTGAGATAATGTGGAGCAGAATTATATTTAAAAACGTGTTATTTTTTTCCATTCTTATATCTGAAAAAAGGCAGAATTTTGCAAAATTTCTTTATACTACGTGCGAGTTACGTATATCTGAACCAAACATCAAAAGTCGCTGTTTTAAGAAAATTTTAATCAGATTTAAGCTTGCAATTATTTTTTTTTTCTTTTTTTCTTTGTCCCTCACTCACCTCTACAGGGTATCGGGTATAAAGTAAGCTTCGAAAAATTTCTTTGTGGTATGTGTATTGGTTACGCATAACCAAAATATAGATCTAAAAAGTAAAACTGCATTTTCTTTTCATGACTTATTATTGCTATACCTGACGTTTACCGCATTTTTAGTATTCACGAAAGGAGTTAATTATTAATTTATTCTTACTTTTTTATAATTAAATACGCATGTTTATTCCCAGCTTTAATAATAAAATGATAATTCAACATTATATTAAGACATGCAGATGAAATATTAATTTTACAAATATATGTCTACAATCCCACGTATAGAAATATCCTCATAGTCTGTGAGGTTGAGACGTTAGAACGTCACCACAGTTGTTTCAATTAAGCTGGATCCAGCAAAGTAGGAAGTGGGGACGGTTAAAATCACTCCGTCGCCAGTGGCTCGGTGACAGTTGAGGTCGAGATAGTTTTGTGTCGGCAGGGTGCTGCATTAAAAGACTTAGATTTTGAATATTAGTTAAATTAGAAGTGATTTTTAAAAGTACGGATTGAAATGTAGTGAAAGGAGGGTGTAGGAAGAAGTATAAAAATAGAGATGGTTTTAGCAGATGGTGTGGATGTTGGAGGATCGATAGTGGATGTTGGAGGATCGATAGTGGATGTTGGAGGATCTTATAGCGAATGTGATGATTCTTATTTTGGTGAATATCGAAAGTAGAGTAGTGGAGATTTAGTGGCGTGAAGTTAAGTAGCGTTGAGTGTTGGCGAGTGTCTACTAGTTTTCGGAAAGTTCAAGCTGGGGCAGAAGGGAATCCTCTGTCCCACAGTGAAGCCGTAGTATTGGAGTACAAGTGTGACCGTCTCTACACCTTCGACTATCTGCTGTGGTGAGATATTTAAGATTATCTACTTAAGTTGTTGATGCATATATTTTGATTACGTAAAACGCTGACTGAGCTAGGCTTTAGTACCAGGCCGCCCTCCAATTAATCTGCTCAAATAAACTGTAGTTATTGTTATTTAAAGTCTTGTGTTCTCTTAGTAATCTAATTAAGTAAGTTAAGATGGAGTTTGCAGGAACGCAAACTCCACATGTCAAACGTTCAATTTTTAAAGATAAAAGTAACTCCAATCTGAAATTAATTTTATTCAATTAATTCAAATCTAAAAGATTACAATTTAAATGAAATAAATTAAGAAATATTCTTTTTTTATTATTATTATATTTTTTAAAATAATTATTAAATGACAGAAAAATGTATAAAGAAGAATTAATTTTTTCTTAATAAATCAAATATTTTTAACGACTCGCCTCTTGGAATTCATTTATAATTGGATTGTCATAAAGTTCTGTTTCTTAGTGGTACTGTCAAAAACACTTTTAAATATCCATTAATTACTGAATAGAATAATATGTAATTTTTTTTTCGTCGATATATATATACATATATATAAAGTGATGCAAAATATTTTTTTTTCTTTTAAAAAGCAATTAGCGTTTTTAAAAAATGCATATTTTATGAGAGAGTTTTTCAAATAAAATTAAAGTAATTTTATTTATTTCGATCTTATATATATATATATATATATATATATATATATAAAGTGATTAGAAACGTATCAAATGTATTTTCCTATCCAAAAATCATTTTTTTTTTTTCACTAATTCAGAAAATATTGCACGTAAATTATCGGAGAATTATTACTGGGTTTTCTTCTACAAAGTATAATTATAAAGAAATGTGTCAATAATTTAAAATTAAAAATAATTTTATAAGAACATACTTCTGGTAAATAAATAATTTTAATTGGCAGTGGAATTAGGAAAAATACAATAAAATTTTAAATAACGGTTTCATAAAGCAATACTAATCGATAAAAATACCGAAGCGAAATTTTCAGATTTATAACGAGTGTGAAATTTGTACTTTGAAAATAACGCATCGTATTTCAAACGATATACCACTTTGTGTAGATATCTATTTACTTGCAGCAGTATCTTAATAATTTATTTCTAATATGCTTTCTTTAATTTTATTGTGTATTAAAAAAAAAAAAAAAAAAAAAAAAAAAGAAAAAGAAAGAAAGAAAGAAAAGAAAAGAAAAATGCAACTGTAAGGAAAATTGTAATTTTAGGAAATGATATAATAAAGCTATTAAAATAATATAATTTACAAAAAAAAAAAAAAAAAAAAAAAAAGAATATGCTATAATGACGTCAATTTTACTCTACAAGTTTAATTTTTCAAAAAGTTTTATATCAATTTTAATATTTAAGCGTGAATTTCTTTTCATTAAAAAAATAAATAAATAAATAAAAAAAAAAAAAAATCAACTCGTAAACTATTTTGGCGACAATTAAAAATTAAAATAAATTATCTATTTTTGTCTACAAAAAGGCTTGTTCAACTTTTTCGATACTGTCCGTTTCGATGTTGATTATTATAATTTCCTTTTCATTTCTTTTTCTTTGAAAAAAAAAAAAAAAGAAAGAAAAATCATGCAGTACGCATTGATTAATAACACTTTCCAACTGTAGGTAATTGTTGTATCGAATAACTTTCAATATTCTTTGCCTAAGTTATCACACAACAAACAGATGGACTGAAAAATATACAGATAGATTAATTGATTTTAAAATTACTCTTAGGCATTTTGTAAAGTGTTAAAAAGGCTTAACGCAAAATAAAATGTAGCCATTAGATTATAATTACAGTTTTTGATCTCTCTGAATATTTTAGTGTAGCCCTGTAAATCAGAAAGTTAATCATATCATATTCTATACAAAACATTATTTTAGAGTATTAACAATAAATTTCAATATTTTTATGATTATTACAGTAGAAAGACTTTTAAATGTAACTTTCAAAAAATTTTGTCCTAAAATGTAATGCATTGGCCTTTTTTTGTTGTTGTTCTTGTTGTTGTTGTCCCTGTAAACAAACAAGTTGTACAGGACCTATTAATGTCATTTTAAATGGGGAAAATTCTATAGGGATAATGTTTATAAAAATAACACTCATAGAACACAGTGCTTTCGAATGCTTTTGGGTGTCCCTGTACACAAACCAGAAGAGATAGGCACTCCATTTTCAACATGGAACATCCGATAGTAAACTTCAATAAAATATATCAGTTTCGAGAAATTCCATAAATAATTACAGAAGTTAAAGCGCGGGCTTTCAGACAGACAGACAGACAGATGTACAGATACACAAACTGAAATCATATTCACACTTAAAAATGTTAGAAAGTGTTAAAAACGCTTAACGTAAACGAAAGTACAATCCTAGCATTTTGTTATTAATAACTCTTAATATAAATGGATATTTTTGGGTCACCCTGTAAATCTAATGCTAATCATGCTACATTCTATGCAAAGAATTTTTTTGTGCATTTAAATAACATATTTCAGTTTCCTAAAACTTCGTGGAAAGTAAAGTTATTAAAATTTGATTTATAGAAATATCTCTCATAGAACGCAATGCTTTGGAATACTTTTGAGTGTCCCTGTATATAAATCGGTGGTGGTATTTCCTCCATTTTATACAGGGCACATCCAATAGAGAATTTGAATAACGTATTTCAATATCATTAAGATATGTCTACAGAAAAGGTATGAAAATATGGTTTATAGGAATAAATCTCATAGAACACAATGCTTTTTAAATACTTTTGGGTGTCCCTGTACACAAACCTGTAGAGGTATAAACTCCATTTTCAATAGGGAACATCCGATAGTGAACTTGAATAACATATATCAGTTTTAAGAAATTCCATAAAGATTTAAGGGTGTTAGAGATCGGACAGACAGACAGGCAGATACACAAAACGGAAATCATATTCACACTTAAAAAATGCTAGAAAGTGTTAAAAACGCTTAACTTAAACGAAAGTACAATTCTAGCAATTTTTTATTAATACCTCTTAATATCACTGGATATTTTTGTGTCACCCTGTAAATCTAATGCCAATCATGCTACATTCTATGTAAAGCATTCTTTTGTGCATGAAAATAACATATTTCAATTTCCTAAAACTTCGTGGATAGTAAAGTTATTAAAATTTGATTTATAGAAATATCTCTCCTAGAACGCAATGCTTTGGAATACTTTTGAGTGTCCCTGTACATAAACCGATGGTGGTATTTCCTCCATTTGATACAGGAAACATCCAATAGTGAGCTTGAATAACATATTTCAATTTCATTAAGATATGTCTACAGTAAAGATATGAAAATATGGTTTATAGAAAGACCTCTCATAGAACACAATGCTTTGAAATACTTTCGGGTGTCCCTGTACACAAACCAGTAGAGGTATAAACTCCATTTTCAATAGGGAACGTCTGATAGTGAACTTGAATAACATATTTCAATTTCATTAAGATATGTCGACAGTAAAGGTATGAAAATATGGTTTATAGAAATACCTCTCATAGAACACAAGGCCTTGGAATACTTTCGGGTGTCCCTGTACACAAACCAGTAGAGGTATAGACTCCATTTTCAATTGGGAACGACCGATAGTGAATTTGCATAACATATTTCAATTTCATTAAGGTATGTCTACAGTATAGTTATGAAAATTTGGTTTATAGAGATACCTCTCATAGAAGTAATGCTTTAAAATACTTTGGGTGTCCCTGTACACAAACCGGAGTAGAGTTATAAACTCCATTTTCAATAGGGAACGTCCAATGGTGAACTTGAATAAGATATTTCAATTTCATTAAGATATGTCTACAGTAAAGGTATAAAAATATAGTTTATAGAAATACCTCTCATAGAACACAATGCTTTGAAATACTTTCGGGTGTCCCTGTACACAAACCAGTAGAGTTATAAACTACGTTTTCAATAGGGAACGTCCGATAGTGAACTTGAATAACATATTTCAATTTCATTAAGATATGTCTAGAGTAAAGGTATGGAAATATGGTTTATAGAAATACCTCTCATAAAACACAATGCTTTGAAATCCTTTCGGGTGTCCCTGTACACAAACCAGTAGAGGTATAATCTCCATTTTCAATAGGGAACGTCCAATTGTGAACTTGAATAACATATTTTAATTTCATGAAGGTATGTCTACAGTAAAGGTATAAAATTATGGTTTATAGAAATACCTCTCATAGAACACAATGCTTTGAAATACTTTCGGGTGTCCCCGTACACAAACCAGTAGAGGTATAAACTCCATTTTCAATAGGGACCGTCCGATAGTGAACTAGAATAACATATATCAGTTTCAAGAAATTCCATAAATATTTACGGGAGTTAGAGCGCGGACAGACAGACGGACAGACAGACAGACGGACAGACGGGCAGACAGACAGACGGACAGACGGGCAGACAGACAGACGGACAGACAGACAGACGGACAGACGGGCAGACAGACAGACGGACAGACAGACAGACAGACAGACAAACCGAAGTCATAAACACTTTTCAACCTTGTTGGAAAGTGTTAAAAAGAACGGTATTGATGAAATTCTAGCAAAAACAGAATTTAGTTCAGTTCGGAGGACTATTAGTTTTTTATTATTATTATTATTATTATTATAACATCGCTTTCAATTTTTTCAATTAAATTTTCGATAAATTTTCGATTTCGACAAATGTACAACCATAGTTAAACTGGCGAGAACGTTTTATCCGTAGATGGAGACTAATAGTCCTCTGTCCTAAAAATGATGTAAACTCAATCAATCACATCAATCAATCACTCCGAAATGTAAAATAATCTTGCTCTTTAATGTTGTAATACACAGTGAAATTTGAATAATTCGGACTTGTTTAATTCGAAATTCTGTATAATTCGAATTTTTTACTCGGTCCCTTGAATTTTATATTAAAATAATGTTAAAAAATCGTGGATAATTCGAATTTTATTTTGGATAATTCGAATTCTCCATACGATTACCTTTAAAATAATACTGTAAAATTTGTTCTCGATATTTTGCTCGGCTTATATATTTTAACAGTCTTTCAAAAGAAGGATAAGGAAATACAAGAGAAGCCTCTAGCTAGTGCATCAAAAGATATGGTAGCATATACATTAACTTCGAGGTTTTTTTGAATTGAAAGTCATGTCTAATGAAGAATATTCTATTTTTGTATCAAGTCGTATGCTATGAAACTAAGATTGTACTTAAAGAAGAAAAAAAAAAATTCTGACGACTATTTTTTAAAAAGTGTTGAATAATTAAGCTCGAAAAAAATATTGATTTAATGGAGGGGGGGGGGGAGTGTAGCAGCATACTTAGATATAAAGTTTATGTGTTAAATCTTTGATCATTAAGTTTTAATTTTTCAATTTATCTCTTGCTGTTGACAAAATAGTATATATATTTCGAATTTTTGGATATTTCGAATTTTTCTCTTGTCCCTTCATCTTTATCCAAGTTCTACTGTATTTCGAATTTTCAATGAAATGTACGTACCATGAAGAGAGGCATTTACGCTTCAAGATAATTATACAAAGTATTGCTAAATTCTCTTTAAACCTGTATTGAGTTATCAACAAACGTATATGCGGATATTATGCGTTCTTTATTTATAAAGGATAACACGAGTAAACGCGAACTGTTTCAAAATAATGATATATAGATCAAAATGATATGTAGATCAAAATAATGAATATTAAGATATAATTATTACTATTTAAAGGGCAAGTTTAAGTATGGTTGGTTAAATAAAGGAATTTTAACCACAAAATTTACGCTGAATGAATCGAATGTTTATAATTTCCCATTTAACAGTCGAGATTTGCGTTGAATAAATAACTGCGGTATTAAATCTATAGTTAAAAGAGATTAAACGCTTCCATTCTTTTGTATGCATTTGTCACATCTTTCTATGCTTTAATGAAGAGAATAATTTATAATGTTAAAAATAAAATTATTTCAAATGAAACACACACATTTCATAAATATATTTCGTAGATACTTTATTCCTTTCTCTTTTTTTCATTGCTCTATATCCTCTTAAGATAGCAACTAATAAATTGAATAACTTCTATAAGTTCATCTTCAGAATTAATTTTCCTGACCGAAATAAATATTATCTTACGATATGAAACTTTTATTCGAAAGAATTAATTACTAATTTACTTTCAAGCTTTCGTTAAAACTTTTCAACGAAGTTGAAAAGTATTTATAAACTTCGTTTACCTCTCTCTTTCGGCTATTATTTCTGTTAATATACATATTTTCAGTAAAAGTTACGCATACCTGTCAATCAGATTCAGTGAAACACGTTTTCTTTTGAAAGCGCTAAAACCAATAAACCAACCGACTATATACATGGATCTGTAACCTGAATAACACTCTATTAAAAATCCATTTTGTAAATAACAAATAAATAGTAATTACAGAAATTTCAAAATAAAAATACAAAAAATCTCTACATTTATGTTCACACACTTATGTATCTCTCAGATTTTTATTTATTTATTTATTTATTTATTTATTTTTTAACGAAAATACAATAAAATAAACTAAAACGGCAAAAATTCGTAATTGTTTTTGCTTTTATTAGGAAGTTTGAATTTAGTCGTTGTAAATAACCCAGTTATCTATAATATTAAAACACAAAGCATTGTCTGTAAGGCCAAAATCGTACGATCTGGGAATGCGCGAGAAAGTTTTGAATCAATTCGGAACGGGAATATTCCTTTCTCTTTATGCAGTGCAATACGAATACCGATGATAGAGTTCGAGGAGACGACAATAATATTTCATATGATTATGGCAGATGCCTAATTAAAACTTAACTATAAATATAATTCACACGGTTAATTCATTGATTCATATTTTCCAAGGCAGTATATTAAAATAAACCAATTCGCGAATTCTTATCGGTTAAAATCATATACATTTTCGCCGAAAATTTAGGATTGTATTTCAGGATTTCATACTGTGGCGCCATCTAAAAAAAAAAAAAAAAAAAAAAAAAAAAAGACTTTTAAAGTTAACAAATTCTCAGAGTTGATTGTTCTTTAAAAATTAACTTTTATCACTTGAAAATTTCGTTTAGAAAAGATGGAAATAG
This sequence comes from Salticus scenicus, assembly GCA_963930645.1. NCBI lineage: Eukaryota > Metazoa > Arthropoda > Arachnida > Araneae > Salticidae > Salticus > Salticus scenicus. Next base: position 69,504 of record CAWVNO010000980.1, on the reverse strand, counting down.
ATAATTAAAATCATTTTTTTTTTTTTTTTACTTTCTCTTACCCATAAGGTAGAGAAAGTATTGTTTTTGGGTCAAATTTTCGAACGCGAGATTTTGTTATATTTACATGTTTTGAGGGCCCTGAATACGAAAATCATGTTTTTAGCAAATGGTCTGTGTGTATGTCTGTATGTCTGTGTGTCTGTATGTCTGTGTGTCTGTGTGTCTGTCTGTTATCAGCATATCTCAAAAACAAATTATGGCAGAAAGTTCAAACTTGGTATTCAAAATGTGTATCATACAAGGATGCTACAGTAAACTTTTCGTTAAGATCAAGCAAATGGTTCCTGTACAGGGACAATCAAGAGAATTCTAATACATTACGTCTATGGGGGAAATTGCAGGAAAGTAGAGTTTAACGTCTATAGACTGCACTAAATCAAATGAAACGAATATATATTTTTTGTAATAGAGATAGTTAACTGGGAGAATTTATTTTGTGTATGTAGGAATCTCGCCTCCCCCCCTGGGGGGGAAGTCCCTCCTCGAGGGGATGGGTATCTTTCAAAAGAGCTCGCCAATACCTTTAAAACGAATGGTTGAACCATGGATCTTCGATAATTTAAAACAAAGTTATCGATTTTTTTTTTTTACTTTCAACGAAAAAAAAAAATCGTATTTTTTTTTTTTTTTAACATTGAGAATAAAATGGACTTTTTTTGGATATTTGGTATTAAACTAATTTTAAGTGTCAAACTTATCATAAATGATAATTTTTTTAAATAATAATTTTAATAAATTATTTTTTAATAAATTATATTTTAATAAATTATTTAAAAACAGAATTATTTTTTAATAACCGAATTAAATTCTATATAAATGTAGGTGCATTAATGAAACGGGGGGTTAAGGGGGGCGGTATCCCCCCTCATACAGAATTAATTTTCATATAAAACTCTTCAGAAGCCTAATATGAATTGTTTAATGTAGGTTTACATAACAGTACTCGTTATCTTACCTATTAATCTGCAACCTGTATTTATAGTATTAAATTTCAGGGTAAGAGAAAGTCGTGTGAGTGACACACCAGATTATTATCTTTCGAACACATGTAATCCATATTATTATTAGTAACTTAGGCATTCCTGAAAATATTCACCTCTGTTTAGTGATGATTATGCGCGTTTTGAAGTTTGGGGAATCCGAAAACCACAAAACCTACATGGTGTTCCTGTGTAGTGCATTCAGTTTGAAACTTCTTAATTCTTTATTTTGTTAGCCTTTGAAGATAATATATGAAGAACGAATGGTCGTAAGTGACAGGTTTTTATTTGTCATTTATAATACTGGCAAAATCCTTATTTATTTTTAACATTCTAATTAGAAAAGTTCTTACGTAATTTGCAATTTTCTTAAAATAGTACAGGATGGTTAGTTAAAACCTAATTAAAGAAAAAAAACAAAAAACGTGGTTATCATAAAACGTATTGTATTTGTATTATGCTGGCCACGCCTTGTATTTCATGAGGCCGATTTTCCATGGACCACCCTGTAAAACAGGACAAAATTTCGCATGAACATGCATTACGGAATATATTCTCATGGTAACGATGCCAGACCAGTTTTAAAAAGTCAGTTATAATACTGGTAGGAACCTCATTCGCTGACAGATTTCTAATTTGAATAACTTGAAAACTTCTTAAGTTATTTGAAATTGAGGGATTTTTAATTTAGGAGACTAGGTTAAAAATTAGTCGATTAAGATAAGGGAAATTAATCGAATCGAATTTAAGGTAGACTATTTGGTTCGCTATTTCAGTCTGGACCATGCTGAGTAGATCTTTTTTCTTCAGATGAATGTAATATGCTCTATAACAGAAATTTATGAGAATGAAAATATGATGATAGGCTAATTAGTGTCTACCTAAAGGTTAGTTAATTATTATGTGTAGGAATTAGCGAAATTAATAGTTATCGCATAAAGAAATTTTTACTAAGAAATAGCTACCAAGTGAAAGATATTTTACTTTCTTCAATGATTGTATTTTTTTTTTTTTTTTTTTTTTTTATTAACAAATTCATAAAATGTTTACTGCATTGGTATCACATGCTTATGATAATAATTAGCATATATATAATAGCTACACTCATCCGTGGTTGTTTCTTTCACACTTTAGGCTTAAGAGTAGGCTTAAAAGATTTCCTTGGACTTTGTCTCCTAATTTTCATACTTTAGTCAAAAAATTGAATTGTCCGATCGATAAGCTGTTTAAACAAAACAGATTCAGAAAAATTACGCCTTTCAATTGGTACCTTATTTGTAACGAATATATAATTAGATTTTTTTAAATTAATTAAAATATGAAAATAAAAGCTTAAAAATACATTTTAAAATTTTAATTGTTGCCTTTTTTTTTTTTTTTTTCGTCATAAAATGAAATATGCTTTCCCGTAATAAAATAAAATAAAATAAAATAAAAATAAATTTGCTCATGCATATGAAAAAATGACGTCTATAAAATAATAATTTTAAAGGTAACGAAGAGATAAATAAAGTGAGAAAATTTCGCAAATGAATTAATTAAAGTGAGAGTGAGAAATAAAAAAAATAAAACGATTATTTTTCAACGGGCGCCTTAGTCACCCTACAACAAATTAGTAATAATAATAATAAAAACTTTACAAAAACATCAAAAGCATACGAAAGTGAGATCAGCAAATAATTAAGGATTCCGAAAGTAAACTAACTGTTCTGTAAGAAAATTTCCATGTTTATCTAAATAACGTGAAATCAGAAGTTAAAATATTTTTAATATTATTTAGCCACAATTTTTGCGACCATGGAAGCATCTGCACAACTGCGTACATAGCGAGTCCGGTGTTAAAAAAAGGATGATAACAGTTGTCGTTGAGAGAAAATAAGCGGTAAAAGAACACAGAATGACCGGATGTTTACGAAATTCTAATCTGTCGGTCGATTTGGCATTCTTACAAGCTTTTGGAATCGCCTTCACTGCTATGGCGTAGGAAACAAGGTTATACTATGTACATATATAGAGGAGAAAAGAAAACTCATTTATTCGAAATATTATTTAATATAATAGTAAAGTAGTAATTAATTGCATAGCATATGAGAATACATATGTATGTTCAGAAAGTAAAGAAGACTTCGTGATATCTACAATTTTTACTCTCCGAACATGCATATGTAAGAAAAGTACTGTAATCATGACAAGAATTCGACTCTGAGAATTTGGTGTATCTAAATATTTTGAGTTTCCCTAAGTTCATTTTCTTACGATGTTGTATGTGCATATTTGTGTGTGTATGTATGTAAATGAACACGATAGGCTATAACGTCTTTGTTAGGTATGGGCATAACGCTTTGTTCTGTCTAAATGCTCTGTTCGAATAAGTTGAAAGTTAATGCGTATGTTAAAGGTCACCACAGCATGAAATACCTAGATTTTTGTTAATCTAGCACTTATAGTTTTTTACATGGACACAAGACATAATTCTTTATCATTATGGCCTATATGCTGAAATTACTTAAAATGTGATAGAGACTAAATGCCATATTCGAGTGAGCTTATTATTTATATAAAGCTTTAAATTTATAATTCGGGGGACGACGAAAGATTGTTTCTAGCACTTTTATGTGTCAACAGAAGGTAATTATGGCTAACATGTGTGAAACGTCTTGTCCCAGTCAGCGCGTGGATTGTAAACTTATCTTAATTTATCGGCTTTAATCGCTGATATTTTGATTCGCGTGTGTATTTAACCTTGTGAGTAAAGCCCTTTTAATGTTCGGTTGCTCATATTTAAAGTTCATAAAAAGGTGTTTTTTCATTTTAAATATGATATTAGTAATATAAGTGAGTTTCTTATTCCATTACACACACAAGATAAATAGAAGCAGTCTTGAACTTGCAGCTAAACTAGGTTGACCAGATCAAAGTACCTTTATAATAGAGAAGCATTAAAAATTGCTATAATTATCAAATAATGGATGTATTTTTTCATTCCTAATAAATAAAGACTATAAATAAAATGCTATTGTTTAATTATTTAGTTTCTACAATTTTTTAAAACTTAGAAAAATGCCTTAAAAAAAAAAAAAAGGGGGCGCCCCCATTTGTCCCCAGAAAATGGGGACGTTTGGTCAGTATAAGCTAAACGAAAATAAGCGTGTGTGGAATGTTCACCCCATACGTGAGGGAAGGTGCAACAGGTTTCAGAAATAAATTCAATTACCTTAAAATTTTATGTTTTATTTTATATACAGTATATTGTAGTATAAAATATAAATAAAATTAATAATTATAATTAAAATAATATAATAATTTAAATTTTTATAATGTTATTTAACAAACTTTCAAGTCTTCAGTACGGATCTCATCTGAATTTATCTCAGAGCAAGGCAGCCACAGTAGGAAATGGAACAGTAGGAGTGGGATTTATCTTTATAACCCACAAGCAATCCCAGATCATGTGTGAGATACCTCTGTTGGTTCTAGCAATGATACAGCGGTTGCTTTCCCAAATGGCGTATGGGACAATAGACCTATACATGCAGTTGCTTCCACCACCACAACGAGAGTTTGTTGACTGTCACCAGCAGTTACCTCCACCAACACAGAAAAGACATTGCCTCCACTAGCCTTGTACATCGAACGAAAGAAATTGTAGCATGAAGATTGCAATGGGGATCATTTTCACTAATATTTTGCATGCTAATATTTAAACTTGCTCCCTTATTAGTTTTAGCGACGTAAATTTCCAATAAATGATTTCAGTTTACAAATTTGTTTGTTTCTTCATAGATATTCTTAATTTACAGTTGCGTTTCCAATGTTTGTCTTATTTCACTTATTTATTGTGACGTTGAATCTTACCTCATGACTGTGTGTGTGTGGTGGCATCTTTCCCGTATATAAGCTGCCACAATTACACGAGTTTGTTTAACATTAAATTTGTCAATTGTGTGAAGCACACAAACACACAAACACAAAGAGAGAGACTGGGAAAGAAATTAATAAGCATACATAATTAAATAAATATTGAAGAACATGGTGTATTTTTTTACTATCATACCATTTCAATTTTTGGCTGTACTAAGCAAAACATCCGTATATATATGGCGTCTTCCCCGATTTACCTTGCATGTTATAAGTCATCGTCGCACGAACTGCGTAGATTTTTTTTAATCTGGCACTTACAGCTCTTTTACAAGGGCACAAAAATAATTTTTTATCATTACGGACTGTAGACTGGAATTGCGTGAAATGTACTAGCGTCTAAATAATTCTAAATTATTATCTAAAAAATTCGATTAAGATGGAAATTGGTAGGCATGTTATAGGATATCATCACAAGAAACATATAGATTTATAGAAATGTGGGACATGTATTTTTTATTTTTTTTATTTTTTTATTTAACAGTTACACAAAATAAAATTTTTATGCACTGAGGTCTATGACTCAAACTTTTCAAAGTTCGCTTAAATATGTTAAATTATTTAAAACAAGAGAAGATAGATAAATATTGAATATTGTGAGTTTAACATTCATATTTTTTTTTTTTTTTCATTGAAAAACACTTTCTTTTGGGACACATTATTATTATTTTCTCCTTTGTTTATTTAACGGTAGAATCACACTATATTATATATATATATATATATATATATACATATATATATATCTATATATATATATATGCATGTATATTTTCTTTTAAGTTTTAAAAAAGAAAATGTTGACAATTGTAAGTTATGTGCTCAAATATATAAAAATCTTAAAATGATGTTTTATGAAGATTCAACAAAAAATAGCAAGAGACACATAAACTATTTTAAATTTGACGCAATTACGTAAAAATTAGATTTAAGAAAATAATGTTGAAATTTTTCATATTAAAACAGATTGAATATGTATTTATAAATATAAACCGTTATAACTCAGCATAATATACTGAAGTCAGTATAGATTTTCTTTTTTGAATGAAGATGTTTCTAATGATTAAATAATGTTTTTTAGTGCTCATGTGTGCCCCTTTAAAATGGTTCAGATTAATAACACTGTTCTGCATTTAAATAGGCCACAGCACCATTTTTGCAAATTATTGTGTAAAATGACCTCCTGAATCCGAATATGAGGCCCATTTCACCCTACCACCCAGAGTTCTTCGAGGACGCCACCCTATTTTTATCACTTTTCGGTAAGTTTATGACTATAAATTTGATTTGTAGGAGAAGAAAGGATTATTTTAACTGTTAAATATCTTCTGAGGAGCTGCAGAAGTGAAAAATTTAAAGGCGAATAGCCGGTTCCGTACTTTTTTTTTAGAAAAATGCCTCTTGTTTTCAACTTTTTGGTCTTTAATTTTATAACTAAAATTAGAATTTATAACAACATAATAATCATAAAAAAAAAAAAAAATCATTTTAATTTTTAATTAAGGTTTTCTTTTGTTTAAAGCTAATTAATTTGTCATTTTTAATAAATTAATGCATAAATTTGCATTAAATTCGCACAAGGAAAATTGGTATGTTGTGTCAATCAAAAAACTGTATTTTCTATGCTTTCGTATACAAATTCACACAGTACAAATTACTTTTAAAAAATTACTATCGATCAAAATTATTTTGTATGATGAGTGTAGATAATTTTCATATCACATAAGTATAACCATAAATATTGAAAGAAAGTCGATTTTGTGCCCTATAAATGATATCTTAGAATTATTACATTTCTAATGAAATAAATCTATAATTTTTCAAATTACAAGTAATTTTTTATTTATTTCAAATCCAAATTATTTATTTCAAATATTTTGGATTACCCTTTATCATAAAATGCCATTCAGACATACATATATATATATATATATATATATATATATATATATAGCCTTTTTTTTTTTTTTTTTTTTTTTTTTTTTTTAACTAAAAATTATTAATCATTTGGTACGTTTCTTTTTTTGCATATAACAAAAATGGATTTTAACAAAAATTTTCAAAACTTTCAGGAAATTTCGCAAATTATAAGAGAGGCATTATTCCAAAACAGAAAATGCACACCTGTTATTTTCGCTGAGATATGAGTATTTGTAATAAATATTTTTTTTTCTGCGCATGCGCGAAGAAAGAAATTTTTTTCATTACATAGTTTGGAAGCATGATACCTTGAGCAACTTATAGCAAAAGTTCATTTGAATAGAATAAAATTAAAAAAATCACCGGCAAGAAAATGAGCGAGATTTTTTATATTTTTCAGAGTTGAAATTTCATAAGGGGTTTTTTACATGACATGTATTTAATTTATAGATCCAAATATTTCAAGAGTTGCAAAAGTCCTTATTTGGATAAACTTCTTTAGAACTCACAGATCTTAGTAAAGATTAGTGGTAAAGTCTTCTTCTTAGTTTCTTAGTAAAGTTTTAGGAGAGTTTTGAAACATGTGTTTTAAAAACTAGATGACAAATTTAAATGGTGTTATCAAGCTATAGTTGATAAAAAACTTTTTTCACACACAACAGTTGAACATTTAATATATATAGACGATCCGTCTTCAAGATATACCTAAACGTTTTTATCCATAAAAAAGCCTAAAATTAATATATTTTACTATCCAATATTTACTTTTATTGGATATAATAATAATTACACAACAAAAATTTTCAAATATTATCTGTTTTAAGAAACCTTTTTTATATCAGTGTGTTTTTCGAATAAAAAACTAAGCTTTAAATGGAAAAGAATAAGAAGAATATACTTATATAATTAACAAAATATATTACCTTAATGCTACTTTCTTTAACTCCGAACGTCGTTAAAGAAATAATCCCTTCCAATGCATTTGGATCAACAATCAGATCAGGACCACTTACTTCTATAAAATCAAGAATTTGTCCATGAAACATTCTTGCAGGTAAATATTTGTTGCCTGTAAATTCTAATTCATAAATATTATTCAAAGTACCATTACTATAGTCACGTAAATATGCCGGAGATGAGTTGCTCGCATTCTTGCAGATAATGTCATGGAAATTTTCTAAATCGTCACAACAATCACTATTCACACATTTTCTCGTTAGAAAATATATTATATTTTTTGTCGTATTTCCTTCAAAAATACCGTATTCGACTTGCAATATTATTAACAGAGCTAATATAAAATTCGTTTGGATACTGTAGTGTATCATTGTTATTTTTTTAACAGAGTTATATATTTCAAACTCGAATATAGAATAAATTGTTAGATGGCGCAGTCTTTAAATACGTCGAGATATATAATAAATGGAATTATATTGTGTTTTTATAATAACACTATGCTAAACGTTGCAAAACTCGAACCATGCAAAAATAAAATTTGTTTGAAATAATAGTACAGCGTTTTCATTTCAAGGCAAGTTAATATATTTCCATTTTAAATACGAAGTGAATTGCTTAGGCTTTTCAGATTGATATATGTGTACATTTTGTACCTAAAAATACGTCGCTTGATCGTTGAAATGTTATACAGAAATTTTCAATAGCAAAAGTAAAATTTGTTTTTAAATTAAATCACTTTCATGTTTAAACAAATGGATATATTTCCTTCTCGTGCACAAAATTAATTATTAAGATATTGTAGCGTTTAGATATTTGTATAAGTTTTAACTGAAAATATAATAAAATATTTATTAATTCGATATATTTGTCTTTTTTTATTTAAAATTGTATATTTTGATCATTAAAAAGTTCTTCAAAAATTTTCAATATAAAAAGTTAAATTTAATTTTAAATTAAATTAAATTACTTCCATTTTTAAACAAATGAATAAATTTTATTCTCGCGCACAAAATAAATTATTAAGGTATTGCAGTTTTTATACTTATGTATAAATTTTAACTGAATATAAATTTTCCATATGAAATCGAGTAATAGTTATTTTCAAGTCAGCACAGAATGCATAGTTTTTTAAAGCTTTGAAATGCACTTATACGTTCTAAGGTATTTTCTTAGCTACTTCTAACATAAATTTTACTCTCTTGATTTTAATTACAAATATGGAAATATATATATATATATATGTATATATATTTTTGCATTTTTAGATAAAAATATATTTTGAAATATTTTAATGATAATTCAAAGTAATCTACTTAATTCTCCGTTCATCTAATTATTTGAATCTAAATATCTAACTCTTATAAAACATAACAATAACAAAATCAAATCAAATAACAGTTATTGTTTTGTTAACACAGACGTTGCAGTAGTTTTAAAAAAGGTTTATAAATGCACTCGTATACTCAAATATATTTTCTTAGTAATTCCCAATATGAATTGGACTTCCTTGATTCTTTTTCAAATTAAATTCTAGAGTTTATCCGCTACATTTATAATTCAAAAATATTTCAAAATATTTTAGCAATAATTCACAGTAATCTAGTTAATTAATTCTCTTTCCACACTAAATTTGAACTATAATATCTATTTTCCAAAAAGTATGGCAGCAACAAAAGAAAATTTAAAAACAGTTATTCTTTTGGCAAATATTGGAACGCCGATCAATGCACAACTATCTTGGTATAATATTTTAGAAGAAAGGACTTTGGAAGTTACTTTCACTTTTTGTACTACCAAGTTAAAGGAATGTTATGATGCCAAACTGCCTGATTTTTTACTTTCTTATGTATCCATATATAGAAGAGAAATGTTTTCCTTTGTGTCAAATTTCCTTATTTGTAATTTTGCGGTATTTTCATATTTTGAGATTCCTACTTAGGGAAAACTGGTTTTTAATGGTTATTCTCTCAGAGTCTGTCTGTAAATTTGTTATCAGCATAATTCATGAACAAAGATCAGGAACAGGATATCAAAATTCGTATTCAAAATTTGTATCAAATGGATGATACATGGACATTTTTATTAAAATACCTACTTCGTCCAGAGATACATTAAAAATTATGTAAATACATTATATTTATGAGCGAAATTTCTGTTAAGTGCAGTTTAAAATATTTAGATTCCACTAGAGAAAATGAAATATGACAAAAATGAAAATATACATATAATATATACATTTATTGTCATATGATAAAATTTCGCTCAACTAAAATTCAATAAAAACAATTGTGTGGTGGTGAGATGTAATACCGGTTTGTTAGAGTTTAGATGATCACCTCCTGCTACGATTGAATATTTATTAACATTAAATTAAATTAAATATAAAACTAAAAATTAATAAATAAATAAATAAAATTTTAATTTTATAGACGACTAAAAATTTATTTTAAGTTTATGTGTTAGTAGCTGGCTTTGCCCCTTCGCATGTCAATACATTTAAATAAATCTTTTTATAATAATAAGTCTCATTTTTACTTCCTTTACCCTACTACCATAGGTAATAGAAGTATTGTATTCGGTTCAAAAATTCGATGTTCAGTTTTCACCTGAATTACACGTTTCAAGGCCACCTGAGTTCAAAAAAAAAAAAAAAAAATAGTTTTCAGCAATTAGTCCGTCTGTGTGTATGTATGGTATCTTCTGGCTATCATATCTCTGAAACTCATAAAGATAGAACTACGAAACTTCACAACTAATACAGGTCTGGTGTACAGATGGAATTCCTAAATTTTGGTGAAAATTGAACCGGAAGCAGGTTTTCGGAAACCAGAAATGGGACCGTAAGTCCGCATCCCATAAACGACTCTAACGATTTTCTTCAAAGTTGCTACATAAACACTCTGTTTGATGCCCTTTCGATGATATAGTTGGTTAGTTCAGGAAAATGGATAGGTGTCCTGTATAAAAAACTCAATTTAAGGTCTCGCAAGTGCGTTCCTTCAAAAACAGTTGTACAGATTGTTTTCAAACTCGCCCTATTAACCCCTTTTAAATATTCTTTTGTATGTAATTATTTTTTTTTCCGGTCAATAATTAAGTATACCAAGTTTTAGTAAAAGTTGGTATCTCAAAAACGGCTCTAACGATTTTCTTGAAAATTGTTTCATTAATCCATTTTAGATACCCTTTCTCATGCATGGTTATTACAGGAATATTAACTTTTATCCTGATTAGGAAAATCAGGGAATCCTGATTAGGAAATAACTCTTTTATATATATATATATATATATATATATCTTGCTATGTAAACTCTGTTTTATATGTCTTATACGTGTATCAAGTTTCTCTTACTGGAAAATTCTAGAAAATGCGTATAATAAGTGTAATAGTGGGTAATGGAAGTCGTGAGGTTGTTTCACACCATACATATATTTTTTCTTATATTTATTAATAAGCATCAAAAGTTTGAAATGTTATCTTTTGCTACAAACGAATTATCGAATTACTTCAAAAATAACTCATTTGTAAAACATTACATTCGAAAACAACACTCTTGAGAATATATATATATATATATATATATTTCTAAGAAAAGAGCTTGTATTTGTTATTCAGACGAATAAAATATTAATCGGTAACGTGGAAATGTCTTATCAAATTTCTATATATAATGACAAAATATTTCACTGATTCACTCATTCATCTATCGACGTCGAGTCCAAAACGCCAAACCTAAAAACATGCCGTTTGAACAATTGGTTCTTTTTCATGACATAGGGGCTCACTATAAACGGATTTAACGAAATTTAACCCTTAAGATGTTGAATGGGGAATTCGACTTTTAAACTTCTCACCGTATCTCTGTACCGTATCTATTAGAAGCTTGAAGTTTAGAAAAATGTGTTCTCTTAGGCCTTATTTAAAGTAAAAGATAAGAATTTTCCAAAATTTAGTCCTTAAGTGGAGTAAAGAGGGACGTCTAATAGTTATACCCGTTCTTCGTGCGTGGAAAAACCACAGTGGTTTACAAAAAAAGCTTCAAATTTAGCAAAATGTTTCTTCAGGGACCCTATTTAAAGTAAAATATTAGAATCTTATGAAATTTAACCCTTAAGAATGAGAAAGAAGTGCCTGTCATTTCTACCTGTTAATCACACGGGGGAAATCGCAATGGATTCCTATATAACTGTGAAATTTAGGAAAATATCTTTTCTTAGGCCCTGATTAAGCTAAAATATAGGAATCGTCCTAAATTTAATAATCGAAAGCATAGGAGGGTTATTATATAGCATTTCTACCCGCTCTTCACACGTGAAAAAACGCAATGTTTTCCAATAAACTTTTTCTACATATTTGAACAATTCTTCTTCTTCATCAGAAATAGAATAAATAACTAGCTGGAACCCGTCGAATTGGACAGTCACTTTATTGACCGCAATGTTTCAAAAATCGTCGCATCATTATTTAAATGTATTTCAAGTTAAAACATCTAATATAATTTACGACATTTCACTTAAAAAAAAGAAATTCGGAAAAATGCTTATAAATAGAAATACCATATATGGCATCACTTTCTACAAAGTACTGTCAATGTGACGTCAAACTGACTCCAAATAAACAGTTTCTATCCTTTATTTTCTATTTGGTTTAATACTAAGACTACATGTTATCTGACCCGGCCGGCGCGGCGTTCCCCGGGCCCGTGATAATAACCTTAAATGAACCTTAAATTTGTATGACATTTCTTTAACTCAATTTTGTTTAAATTTCTATTTTTAAATAAAAGCATCGCGAAAAAACTAATCAGCTGTAACAAAAAAAAAAAAAAAAAAAAATTACCTCGAACCGAACAAAACTTTGCTTATGACCCCCAGTGCCTGCGGAAGCACATACACGGAACGCTAGAAACATGAAAAAATTCCTAAAATTTAACCTGGAACCGAACAAACCTGACCAGTGTTGCCCGTAATAACTTTAAATGAACCTACAATTTGTATGATTTTATATCTTTAACTCTATTTTGTTTGAATTTCTATTTTTAAATGCAAAAAAAATAATGAACTGTACAAAAAAATTACCTCAAACAAAACGGAACGCGGGCACGTGACCCCGGTGCCTGCGGCAGCGTATATGTGGGTCGCTAATAACATGAAAAATTTCTGAAAAATTAACCTTGAACCAAACGAACCTCTGACTCGTGTTTCCGCTGCCCATGACTGCGGCACCGTATAGCAGGCATGCTACGCACGTGCTTCAAAATCCAGTTTCCTCCACCAGGGGGCGCAGTATGTTGTATACGAACATCGCCAATCGCCTTGAATTTCCAAGACCCTTCAAATAAGGTTTCACATGGTGCTGTCAACTGCAAAATCCTTTACTTGCACTATCGACCGCCAGGGGCACAGTGCGTTCTGTACGAACATCACCAACGATCAGGAAATGCCAAGATTTTTAAAATAGGGTCTTCTACAAAATCACGTAGCTCCATTTTTCACCACCATAGCGCGCAATATATTGTATACAAACATCCCCAATCAGCATGAAATTTCAAGACCTTTAAAATGAGGTACTACGCGTGTGCGTCTAGAACGGATTTCCCTCACAAACTAATCCCCCCCCACACACACACACAAATCTGCTTTCTCCCTTTCTCCCACTATAAAATCGAAAATTCCTAAATCGCAGAAATTAATTTTTTAGTATTCGAGTCCAGTCCCCCCATAAACAGTTGCTTCACCGTGAAGTAATTTGGGGCTGAGTTAAGCTCACAAATGTGTTTTTAACCCCTGCCCCCCAGGGGGGGGGACCGTTCGACTTTTTTATTTGTTTCTTTTGATATGACACATCTACAGACCAAGAATTTTTCTTATACACCTCAACCAAATTTTTACACATAGGCGTTCTCTCAATTTAGTGGATACAGACAAAACACGTTTCAAATTAAAATATAGATATCTGATCAACAGGTAAAATTAATTAGCTCTGTGCTTTCAATTTTCAATTTTTATTTTTAATCGTGTGAAAAACGGGTTGAAACGGGTGCTAGTTGAATTATAGTTTGGAGTTAAGATTACTATTTCATACTAATTATTATCAGTCCATAAAATATTTAAAACATCCTCTTAAACTATATATTTAAAATGTTTTCCAAATATGTTTATACATAATATCTATAGTATCAAGGGGAACTAAACGTATTAACGTAACAGTATTTTAAAACAGATATATTTATACTAAAAATGAACATAATGAAATTATATAAAGTAAGAATAAGGAAATGAGAAATGTACATTTTTAAAATTTAAACAAAGTATTTAATTTACTATGATTTTCTAGTTTTTTTCGTTTATTTATTTATATTTCATATATATATATATTTAAATTTGTACTTTATTATCATATAAATAAAAAAATATATATATTATATATTTTTTTTTTTAATGTATTTAATAATAAACATTTTTTTTTAAATATATTTCTTCGTTACAGCTGCAGTAAAAATCCATCTGGACAAGACTGCTTTATATACTAGTATATTCATTAATTCTTAAGCTATTTTTTACTTCACTGGATAATGGAATTGTCAATAATAATGAATAACTTGGTGTCATAAAATGTTACATAAAAAAAAAAAAAAATCTCTAAATGTATTACTGTTTTTTTATTATTTTTTTCTGTGAAGAAATTTTTTAATCTACAGGTGTGAAAAAGTTTTTTAACTTCAATTAAATAATTAAAATGCTTTCTTTATATTGTTTATGTACATTTATTTTTACATTATAATACATTTATTATTAAAATATATTTATTCAAAACAACAAATAAATTAATAAAATGAAAAATAAATAAACACACCAAAAATAAACAAAAGATTTTAGTCTATTATTTGAAATGATACTTTTATTTTTGAGGCATTAAAAGAGAAATTCGCAAATTAATATTTATCATAAAAATGTCAGTATTCGACCAACATTTATCATCACTTGTTTTCGATTAAATAATAATTAATATTTTTGTTTATGTCAGGTTTTCAGAAAGCTTAATTCATAAGTTCAGTATACTACTACTCTATTTATTACCTAAGGGAAAACTATGAATTAGCAACAGTTCCTCATGCATAAGACAAAAAAAAAATTGTATGATTAGAAACTGTGTAAAAGACTTACAAGAGATAAAAAAACTAATTAGAAGAAGAGGATTTGCACAGTTCTTAAGTACGCTTTTTCTATTCCCCAAGGAAAAAGCAATTTTTTGTAATACCTTAGTTTTTTTTCCCTCTCTTTCTTGTTCCGTTTATATAAATATTGTTTTTTCTCTTTCTTGTTTCTCCTTAATGCTTGATAATTGTGTATTTATACACTAATATATGATATGTACATGAGACTATAATTCGAAATTATGAAAAACTTAAATAAATATTATCAAATATTTTTTTTCTCTTTGAGTAAGGATTATAACAAAGGATATATAGTTGAATATAAAATTTTAAAAGTAAGTTTTTTTTTTTTTTATTATTATTATTTATTTACATGTATAAGGCTTTAAACATTTAATATTTTAATTTGCTATACTTTTTAAAGGAAGATTAACTTCACATAAAGTATTACGTTTAATATTTTTATAATTGATGTTGATTCACAAATGATTCATGATGAATTAATGTATATATTACTATAAAATTAATGTCACTTTTAGGAACTTTAATAAGATAGACAAAATTTGAATATTTTTAAAGCACATTCAGATGTTCATATGGTTACCTCTATCATAGCATATATAGAATATTTTTTAAGTTATTTACTTAACTATTGAAATACTAACTTTGGATTTCCTAGTAAGATATGTTCTTCATTTTTGTTGATAGCTGACACATGGGCACAACTTACAAACAAGCAGTCATACAGACATATAAATTATTTATATGTCCGTATGATTAGGTCAGTGAAATTCTGAATTTCAGTTTCACTGACCTTCAAAACATGTAAATATAACAAAAACTCTATCATAAAAAATAATTCATAACAATACTTTCTCTATATAATTAATTATAAGTATATATAGAGAGATACAAGTTTCTCTCTATATATACGTATACTATATGAATAAGAGAAAGTAAAAACGTATTTGAAAATTGCATGATAAAGTAGTTCCAAAAAACCAGTTAGTTTCCTAAAAACACACTCGATAAAAGTCATTCTTTCATTCATTTCATGAATTAATTAGCGAATCATTGGTAACATCATGCTGAAAGGAGAAGTTTAGTATAGAATACACAGAGGATTTCACTCCGAAATAGCTATGTGTTTGATGATATACACGCGTCGTTAAATACTAAGTAGCATTGTCATAATTACTTCAGGATTAAAACAAACCAAACATATTAAAACAACTTATATTAATCTGAAAATTACAGAAAAGGTTTGACTTTTTTTTTCTAATGTTTTGCCAAAAAACTGTAACATAATAATTTGATGTGATACTAATACTTCTATCTCTTAACTTACGATACTATAGATATATTACTCGAGTTAAAAGTGGAAGACACGAAATCTGTATTTGATACTTACACTGAAATGAATTTCGTGACTGACATCTAGAATCTAAATTATGTCGCTAGTAAAAATAGTCCCATTTCATCCTAACAAGAGGCGAGTTTTAGTAAGTATTATCTTGGCTAATGACCCAATTCTAGAAAAAACAAGCTAGAATTTCTCGAACTACAAAGGATTCATAATTTTCAAAATATTCCTAATATTGTTTCACCATCTAGAAAAGAATAGAATAGAAATTCTCGATCATTTTGTCTATCCAGGTTATTTGTTTACCTTATACGCATAAGTTGTAAATCTATATTTCCAGTTTTGGGATTCAGAAAATGATTACTTATTCGTTCTACATGCAGGCAATGTATTTTTGTCCAGTGTTTATAAAGGTGCTGATAAAAATTCTTTTATAAACAATTACATTTTAATAACGTTTCAATGTGAGGAAAATACCGCTTGCCTCAGTCCTTGTTGAACATTGTAATTACATTCATGAAATGAATTAAAAAATGTTATGAATTAAATATATATATATATATTTAAAAATTTTTAGAGAAAAAAATAGTAACATTTTTACAAAAAAAACCCATCACAACAGAAACCACAGTAAACGGAGACCGAATAGTAGCGATGAAATAATCAACGATAGGGGTAAAACTCCATACAAATGTAAAATCAACACAATCCAAATATATATAAACCGTACCATTTTTAATAGGTTCAAATGAACAGCTTCATAAAAATGAATTAATGTAAAATCGCAGAAATTGCAAATAAAATAAGATACCCTAAATATTTAATCCACAGCCTTCTATAAAATACACATCGCTTATAATCAACCGCCTATCGAACGCCAACATACTATGCGAAACATACCTCATGATGGCGCGGGACCACGCCGAAACTTCGCAAGAAGCTTACAGGTAAGGCCGTTTATATTATTTAAATATAATTGAAAGAAGATTCTGTGTAAAATTCTAAGTACTTTATAAAGTCTCTACCTTATATGCGTAAGACAAATTAAAACTTAATCCTTTTTTCTAATAATTTCTTCAATGCAAATAAAGTTATATTCACGAATTTCTAGAAGTAATGATCATAAAGGAAAAAAAATAAAATAAAAATCTAATCTTGATATTCCTGCATGTATGCTTTTTTGTGATTCAAATAAGAATAAAATTATTTGTTATCGCAAGTTTCTGTCCCGTTATTTACGAATAACAACTACCTTCGTATTAAATTTCCAGAATCTCTATATATTAAAAAAAAGTTTCTGTCGCTGGCGTCATTTTTTTTTTTTTTTGTCTGCGACAGCATCTTCTCACGGAGGGCAAAGTGCTCTGCATCATGAGAGGTATAAGTGTGTTCCGACGACTTCAAGCAGGGCATTTCAGCTGCTTACAAATTTCTACCATTTTAATTAACGAAGTTATTACCGTAAAACTTCGGGTTTATAAAGGTACTTTATTTGCCATCGCACAGAAAGTTTCTCTTATGACGTTGTTTTTCTGTCATGACATCATTCTCCACGGGAAAATTAAAATGTGATCCATGGTGTAAGAAATAATAAAATCAATGTCAATGTTGCTGTTAAGAAAAATATTTCTCTATATATTAAAAAAAAGTTTCTGTCGCTGGCGTCAAATTTTTTTGGCTGCGACAGCATCTTATCACGGAGGGCAAAGTGCTCTGCATCATGAGAGGTATCAGTGTGTTCCGACGACTTCAAGCAAGACATTTCAGCTGCTTAGAAATTTCTATCATTTTAATTAACGAAGTTATTAACAAAAACTTCGGGTTTATGAAGGTACTCTATTTGCCACCGCACAGAAAGTTTCTCTTATGTTGTTTTTCAGTCATGAAATCATTTTCCACGGGAAAATTAAATTATGTAAATTCATAGTGTAAGAAATAATAAAATCGATGTCAATGTTACTGTTAAAAAAAATATTTCTATTATTAAAAATTTCTTATGCTGTTTATAAATTTCTTATATGTTCTTTCGCGAATAATGATCGTGATTTTCCATTATCCATTATAGGTCACCCTTTAATTTGATGATAATTTTGATATCTAAATCTGTATTATAACAGGCTTTTTTAAAAATTACTGAATTTATTAGTTTTTTTTTTTTTTTAAGTCAGTTGTTTAGAGAGAGAAAGAAATGTTTTTCGAATTTTTGAAAAAATGTGGGGTACAAGTATAATGTTGGTCCACAACTGGATTTAGCGATTTTTCTTTGGCGCCGTTTTGAACGATAGCGGCTTAATTATTTTGTACATTAATAATGACGCCATTTTGAAAAACGCGTTTTGCTTTTGTTTACGCTCGGATTCCATGCCAACCATTTGCGAAAATGGTATTTCGCCATAATCACCAAAGAAAAATCGCCAAATGCACTTGTGGACCAAAACTATATTAGTTCCCGGGAAAGCATATATATATATATATATATATATATATACTGATGATCCTTGTTATTTTTTCATGCAAATAAAGGAAAGTTCATTTTAAATATTTATTTTATAAGCTTAATTTATTTATGTACATTACAAAATAGAATTTTGAAAAACGCATTTTCATTGAATTTCGCCGTAATTACCAAAAGAAAATCGCCAAATAGGGTTGTGGACCAAAATGCAAGTTGTTCCAAATAGAGTCAAAATCAAACTCATTTATAAATCTTGAATTTTGCGCTGATAATTTTTTAACATTACAGAATTAGACATTCCTCGGACACATTTCATATTTCGAATAATGGCAAAACGAAAATTCATCGCCTAAAAAGTGTAGGCAACAGAAAAAAGTATAAGTATTTGGGAAAAAGTATAGGCTTTAGATTATAAGTACTAGATTTTTTTTTCTTTTCTTTTTTTCTTCCTTTTTTTTTTTTTTTAACAAGCAATTGCACCAAAAAAAATCATCGCCAAATACTGACAAAAATTTAAACGTTCCCAAGGGGGTCATATATAATAAAGTTGTAACACAAAATGGTCTAAATATTATAAATTTCTTTCTATTTTTAAAAAAAAGAGCGTATTTTTTTTATTTAAAATACAAAAAAAAAAAAAAAAAGTATTAAATATGATTTGTTACCGATTCAGGCATACCCAATTGTGGCGGTAGTAGAAAATTGTCCCAGTTGAGGCGGTAGGTGGGAAAGCACTGGTAGCCGGTTTTGAGGCTACAACAATTGGCTTAAAAGTGCCCGTCTGGCTAGAAGATCCGTCCTATTGGCTCTTTTCCCCCACTTGGCACTTTCCTTTTGGCACTTTCCACAAGCCTTTGCGCATTCGCGCGAAGGAGGCCTATATCTTATCTTTTTTCTGTACAATATCGTTTTTTGATTTGCAACCGTCTTGTTCTGACGCAGACTGCTAGAACGCATGTAACGCATGCAGAACGCATGTAACTCATTTTCGAAGCAATCAGTATCACGCATGTATGTTCGCTTCGCTCACATGGAAACCCCTCACACCCCCAAATAAAATAGTTTGTTGTGGCCACCACAAGACTTTCTTCTGTATTTTCCTATATACATATTCAATCAGTAACAATATTTAAAAAAAAAAAAAAAAAAAACGATTTTTTTCTAAGTTCTTTTTTTGTTAAAAGTAATACATATTCAACCAATAACAATATTTAATTTTTTTTTTTTTTTTTTTTTTTTTTTTTTGTTAAAAGTAAAAAAAAATTGATAACTTTGTTTTAAATTATCACAGATTTATAGTTCAACCATTCGTTTTAAAGGTATTGACGAGATCTTTCGAAAGGTACCCATCTTGAAAATTTACCCCCCCGGGGGGTACTTCCCCCCCAGGGGGGGAAGAGATGCCCCCACATGCACAGAAATTTTTTCCTAGTTGACTATTACTATTATCAATAACTCATATTAATTTTACAATCACAAGTTAAAAATAACTCTCATTATGTACATTTATACGAAATTTTGTCCTATAATGCCATGTTAAAAATTTAGAAAAAATGCGATCACAGCGCCACCTGTTGAGCTATTGATCCCCAAATGTAATCAGCACCAGTTTATGTCGGGGACCAACTAAATACCAAGTTTGGTTAAATTTCGTTAAAAAAAGAAAAAAAAAAAAAAAAATCTAAGTTTTTTTTTTTTTTTTTTTTTTTTTTTGTTAAAAGTAAAAAAAAATCGATAACTTTGTTTTAAATTATCGCAGATTTATAGTTCAACCATTCGTTTTAAAGGTATTGACGAGATATTTCGAAAGATTACCCATCTTGAAAATTTACCCCCCCGGGGGGGTACTTCTCCCCCAGGGGGGGAACCGGTGCCCCCACATGCACAAAATTTTTTTCGTAGTTAACTACTACTATTATCAATAATTCATATTAATTTTACAATCACAAGTTTAAAATAACGCTCATTATGTACATTTATACGAAATTTTGTCCTATATACTGCCATGTTAAAAGTTTACATAAAATGCGATCACAGCGCCATCTGCTGGGCGATTGATCCCAAAATCTAATTAGCACCATTCCATGTCAGGGTCCAACTATATAATAAGTTTGGTTCAATTTCATTCATCGGTTCGTGAGATACGTTGAAAAATACGAAATTTTGCGATCACAGCGCCACCTACTGGACGATTGATCCCCAAATCTAATCAGCACCATGCCCTGTCAGGTTCCAACTATATACCAAGTTTGGTTGAATTTCATTCATTGGTTCGTGAGATACGGTGAAAACACTAAACCAGAGACACACAGACAGACAGACATTTTTTTAAAACTATCAATTCGTGTTCAGGACACCCCAAAACGTGTAGATACGTCAAAAAACGGAGGTCGAAAATTTTCGCGAATCCAATACTTTCTCTATATTACATATAGAAGAAAGTAAAAAAACATCACTGGACACCCCTACAGTGCTGTGCATGAATCTTAATAACGCATATAACTCGTTTTCGCAGCAGTCAGTATCATGCACGCACGTTCGCTTCGTTCACATGAAAACTAAAGAAATAAACAAAAAATAAAAATCACTGGACACCCCTACCCCGTTGTGCATGAATCTGAGAACACATGTAACTCGTTTTCGCAGCAATCAGTATCACGCACGTATGTTCGCTTCGCTCACATGCAAACAAAAGAAAAAAAAAAAAAAAAAAAAAAAAAAAAACATCACTGGACAATCCTACCTCGCTGAGCATGAATCTGAGAACGCATGTAACTCGTTTTCGCAGCAATCAGTATCACGCACGTATATTCGCTTCGCTCACATGAAAACCAAAAATAACGTCACTAGACACCTCTACCCCGCTGAGCATGAATTTGAGAACGCATGTAACTCGTTTTCGCAGCAATCAGTATCATGCACGTAAACTAACAAGGAGAATTTGTTCTCCGCAACTTTTTTGGGGAACTAAAGTAGACCACCTCCTCGTGGTGTTTCCTGGAAACGCCGAACAAACGCGGCTTAGAGTCTACTACAAATTTATCTTCATGTTTGACAAGTATAATAATAAATGCGCCAAATATCCAAGTATAAGAATCACCGCCTCGAATCTTTTCACCCTCACTGCCTCAATCTGGACAATTTTCATCAAACGCCTCAAATGCGAACGCTTTAATTGGTACATTACCTTAAATATTATATATTTCAATTTTACATTAAATATGGGAATTTCTATAGCATTTTTCTGCTTTTGTCTTTTGTTATACACTCATATTCAGTAAAAAGCCTCACAGGGATATTAATAAGTGAAGCGAAACGGGGGTTGGAGAGCGAAGCGTGCAGGAGGCAGAGCCCCCAACTATTATTACAAAGTACTTCTTCATAGAAATCCATGGACTGAAACCGTATAAATATATATATATATATGTATTTAACAACCATAATGTACACTACTGGTCATTAAAATTGCTACACCAAGAAGGAATGATAATTACGGAATGAAATTTGTTGTACACATACATTATAGCAGGAAGAACAATTGATTAAAATTTCAGGAAATTTCGAGTTATATGTACTGAGAAAACAGTACATAAAGCAGCGACCTCTGTGAGCAATAATAGCACTTATTTGCCTAGGCATTGAATCGAACAGCGATTGAATGACATGTACGGATAGAGCACTTTATGATGTTTTAACACGCTACCACAATTCATCGATCGAAGTCACTGGTGAGTGGTGGGAGACCAGTCGCTTTTCAACGATTAAACAGTCATTTTCATTGGTGTGAGATCAGGAGAACGCGCTTGCCAGAGCAACAGTCGATAACATTCTGTATCAAAGAAGGTCCGAACAATAAAAACAACTTGCGGTCGTGCATTATCTTGCTTAATTTTTGCGCTACGGAGGCCACGAATACAGGGCAGAGAGGCGGGCCTTAACCCATCAGAAATTTAATGGCCGCTGTTCAGAGAGCCAGGAATACGAACAAGAAGTAATCGAGACGTGTATGCAATGAGAACCCATAACATCATTGGGAATGATGGACAGTATAATGATGTCGAATCCCAGCTGGCAATGTGCATTATTCATAATGCCGTTAAATACGGATAAGGCAATCTTGATGCTGTAAACAGGATTGTGATTTGTCTGAAAGGTGACTTCACGCCATTCCAGCGTCCAGGTTCATCGTTGATCACACATTAATGGCACCCATATCAATGATGCAGTTTTGAGGGTAATCAGAATTTTGGTAGCCGCATACTGGGTCACCACATGGATTGATGGTATGTGGTACCATTGGATACACGTCACGATCACCTCTTGTTTTCATTCTGGCCACTCTAAATACCAGCCATTACATTTCTGACGAGTTAAGGTCCATCGCTCTGCCCTATATTTAAGGCCTGCGAAGCGCAACATTTAAGCAAGATAATGCACGACCGCAAGTTTTTTGTATTGTCTGGACCTTCACTGATGCCGAATGTGTTCGACTGTTGCTCTGGCAAGCGCGTTCTCCTGATCTCGCACCAATGAAAATGACTGTTTAATCGTTGAAAAGCGACTGGCCCCCCACCACTCACCAGTGACTTCGATCGAGGAATTGTGGCATCATGTTAAAACATCATAAAGTGCTCTATCCGTACATGTCATCCAATCGGTGTTCGATTCAATGCCTAGGCAAATAAGTGCTATTATTGCTCACAGAAGTCGCTGCTTTATGTACTGTTTTCTCAATACATATAACTCGAAATTTCCTGAAATTTTAATTAATTGTTCTTCCTGCTATAATGTATGTGTCCAACAAATTTCATTCCGTAATTATCATTCCTTCTTGGTGTAGCAATTTTAATGGCCAGTAGTATATATTTTATTCAAAATTTGTTTTTGTCATTTTATGTTTTTTCTTTCAATTAAATCTCAAGCAAATTTTGATTTAAATGTGACCCTGTACTCTTCTTATACTTTTTCCTTGTTCTCTATTATAATAATTTTCTCTTCATTTTATTTGTTCCTCGATGATTCTATCTCGTTAGCATTTTCTTTTTTGTCATCTAACATTGTCATCTAACAGGAGCTTTTTAATTATTTATTCCTAGTTATAAAATATTTGCATTGTAATAATGTTCGAAATGTCGAACGTCATAAAGAATTCAAGATACATTCGTAGCTATTTGACGATGCTATTTTCTTCTGAATGATATGTTGGCATAGAAATTTTTCTGGAATAATTAAATTCTCAAATAATGTTCCGATAGAATACAACTTGAAATTTAAAAAATGGAATATTTCAAAACATTAATACATCATTTTTTCTTTTTGTGCATTGTAAAAATTCGTTAATACAAGGCTTTGCAGTTAAAAAGCAATCTAATTTAAATCAGTATGTAGTATTTTATTTTATTTTATTTTATTTTATTTTATTATTATTATTTTTTAAATATCAAGGATGGTTGCATCGATTAGGGCTTATTGTCTATACAAGTATGTAAATCTGCGTAAAATAACTTTCTTGGTGGTGGTATTTTAAAAAGTTCTAAACTCGCATACATTCCTATATCGAAATAAATATATAAATAAATAAATAAATAAAAAGCTACAGAAAATCTCGATATGCAAGACTTATGCGAGAAGAATTTCAGCTTTACAAACTCATTGAAGGATTTAAAAAATAAATCAATTAAAAAATCTTTAATCATTCAGATTTTTGAGTCTGCACAATTAAATTTTGTAATACTGTCCGTTATTTTCTATCATTTTTCACGTACTTATATATATATAGATTAGTCTCGTAAAAATTTCCGACATCCAATTTTCGATGTATTTATACGCTTTGAATGATCTAGAATGCGATCTGACCACTTTTAGAAAATGTCTGCCTGACACTCTGTGTGTATAGGCGGCAAAAATTTTGTGGCAACTCTAGCTGAAAAACTAAAGTTCAGCATTTCGTATAAATTGATATGTAATTGCACATTGACATAAATTCGTGCCTAGCAGCTTTTGATGAAAATCGCCTTACATTTAGCGTTGCCATCCAGTTTTTCCATATACTTTAATATGACATAGTAGGATAAAATTTCATATACATGTACACAATGGGCGTTTCTTTTACAAAACACTATGAAATTAAATACAATATCATTTACAAAAAAAAAAAAAAACTGTGTATACGGAGGGGCATCGATCCCCCCCCCCCTCCGTTGTCGGCAAGAATTTTTAATGTGAGAATAGTAATAGTGAAATAAAAAGAGTTAATATTTTTAAAACAAATTGTTAAACCATAAACTTGTAATAATTAGAAACTAAGTCATTGAATTTTTCATTTTTAATAAATATAACCTTGTATGACACTGCCACGGCTTTTTTTACATTGCATTTTAGTACTTTAAATACATATTGTAGATTATGGAGTAAGGTAATAAATACTGTATATACATCTACAAACTAGTTAAAAACAATTAAACTAGGCTTGGAAGCAATTTTATTCGGCAAATAATTTTCTGTGAAGGAGCTATCACCACCCTCAACCCTTCGTTTGAATGTAGTATCTATGTTTTCATAAAATTTAAGAACGTAACTAAATTTAAAATTTTATTTAAAATTGTATTCTGACATCTTTCATCCGCACCATTCCTTGTTACTTATTTATCTTGATGCAACTTTTCAAGCAACAATCCCATATGAATTTGAAAATACAAAATTTACAGTCGGTAACAAAATTATCCGAACACTAACAAAAATTCCTATGTAAAAAAAAGTAGAGTTAATACTGTTTTGTTAAATAAATCCTTGTCGAATCCTGTTCTTAGTCAGTCTATGAAAATGATTCGACAAGGTTAACAAAACAGTATTAGCTCTACTTTTTTTATATAGGATTTTTTGCTAGTGTTCGGATATTTTGGAAACCGACTGTACATTGGCTGCAAACATTTGCTTTTAGGTTAGATTAAGTAAAGTCAACCGTTAAAAACTTGACTTGGTATTCAGGGAACGTAAAAATGCGTTATTACGTAAAAACCAAGCTTTGAATATTTTACCTAAAAACATATTTTGTTTACTAAATGTGTATGAAGAAGTAATTGTCATTGTTGAGCAGTTTTAAGGGACATGATAAAATATATTAAACCATTTCCAGCAATTACATTCATTGAAAAAGAACGTTTACGCTCAATTATTGATAGTCCTGTATGTCTTCTCTAATTTATGTACAGTCGGTAACAAAAGTCTCCGAACACTAGCAAAAATTCCTACGTAAAAAAAATTAAAATTAATACAGTTTTGTTAAATAAATCCTTGTCGAATCCTGTTTTTAGACTGACTAACAACAGGATTCTACAAGGATTTATTTAACAAAACTGTATTAAGTATACTTTTTTTACATAGGAATTTTTGCTACTGTTCGGAGACTTTTGTTACCGACTGTACACATCACATTGTGTACTTAAATATAGTCTTGTAACAAAGTAACAAAGGTTAACTACAGTCGGTAACAAAAGTGTCCCAACACTAGCAAAAATTCCTATGTAAAAAAAGTACACTTCATACGGTTTTGTTAAACAAATCCTTGCCGAAACCTGTTCTTAGTCAGTCAAAGATCATGATTCGATAAGGATTTATTTAACAAAACTGTATGAAGTGTACTTTTTTTACATAGGAATTTTTGCTAGTGTTCGGACACTTTTGTTACCGACAGTACCTTCTTTTCTAAGAGATGGCGATATTCTTCATTCTGTTAATGCAACTCAAAGCTATTTAGTCGGTTGCAGAATTCTGTTAAAATGACAAAGAGGTATTTAGTCAGTTGTTTGAAAAATATACGTTTTAATTTGCTGTTAGGTCAGTTGAATTGGAAATGCTTTATTAGCAGTGTACGAAAGTGTTATAAGTTTAAGTTGTTAAGACCCTTACAGCACATATTCTCCAAATGACATCCTATCATCCTGGATGTCTTGTGGATGAAAAGAACGTCTATGGATATTCTATGAACATCTTAAAAGGGAACAATACCTAATCTCGCCGGCAGCCTTCGCCCATGTTATTCTATGGGAAAATTTGTTGCTACAATTACACATTACCTAATGAATATTTTTAAATTCTGTTTTCGCAGTCAGAAAATTCATAACCGTTAAATGAGTACTCATTTTTGAAAAATTCATTTTTTTAAATATTTACATTTTAATTTTGAGTTTAAAAATGCGATTTTTCACAAAATGCATTTTTCTCATTTTCTAATCGCAAAATGAAATACTAAAATTTTAAAAAATCAATTTTTGGAAAACAAGTACTAATTTAACGCTTATGAATTTTCTAAATGTGAAAACAGAATTGAAAAATATTCATTAGGTAATGAGTAATTATGTAAACAAATTTTCCCATAGAATAACATGGGCGAAGGCTGCCGGCGAGATTAGGTATTGTCCGCTCTTAAGGATGTATTGTGTACAAGTGTGTTGTTCGGGGATGTAAATAATTCTTTTTTTTATGTTAATTAATAAATATGTTTGGAAAACAAAGAACTGTGGATTAAATTCTTATATTAATAATACACAACACAATTGAAATGCACTTCCAGCAATTTTCAGATATAGTCCCACTATATTCTAGTTCTTTTGGGCAGCCCTGTTTCTACATGAAGCATGCTTTTATATCTTATTTAAAATGTCGGCCACGTAATATATTTGAATTTTCTTGGATGTGCCTGTACACGAACGATTTGCTTGATCTCGGTGAAACGTTTAGTATAGCTTTGCTATATGATACAGATATAGAATACCAAGTTTGGACTTCCTATTACTATTTGTTCGTGAGATATGCTGGTAAAAGTTACCCATACAGACAGCCAGAAACCCACACAGACCAACCGCTAAAACCTGATTTTTGGACTCAAGGACCTCAAAACTTTTAAATGTAACAAAATCTCAATTTCGAAAATTAGATCCGAAAACAATACTTTCTTCACCATATATGTTTGTAAGTGAAAGGAAAAAAGGAAAAATAAATGCATTTTTTAAACTGTCGTCTGTAGATCATAAAATTGACTCTTTTTCGACATTTAATATTATACATCTCCGAAACTAAAATCATCTGCATTCATCATGGAAAATACTTTTAATAAATAATTTGTACTACTTGCATTTGAGTCAGAAAATACTGAAGAAAGTTTTCTAGTGCTCACTACATACTAGTTTTGTATTTTATTCATTTATTTTTTTTAAGTCATTTCTTTTTAAAGAAAAGCCATATTTTCTTTCTTTCTTTTTTAAAATTTGTATATATTTATATTAAAAGAAATCTAAAAGGAAGAGGACATATCAAAACATAATAACATCAAAAAAGAAATTTTAACATTTTCTTACACATTCATTGCAATCAGAAATGCAGAAACCATGAAATGGTGTTCTTTGTATAAATTAAGAATTCTTTCTGATGTAAAATAAAGACATTTAAAGAAAACTTCTACAATTATAAATAGAAAGGATACATTTTATGCTCCCCTGGTTTGTTCTTTCATTATTAAAATAAAAAAATTTCAAAGAATATTTCTGAACAAATTATCATTTGAAAAAATATTTTGTTTTTAAATCCTTGAATTCTTTTAAAGGAATTTATGTATTTTTATATAAAACTTTATAAGAAAGTTTTATTATGGATATTTTTAAAAAGAATGTATTTATTTCTATTTCATTACATATGTATATATATATATATATTTTTTTTTTTTTAATGTCAGCTTGAAATATGAATAGAAAATTTAAATTTTTAAACGAAATATTTTTACAGCTATTTATGGTGATTATAAATTAAAAAATATATTCTTAATTGATGTATATTTTTTAATTATATTTCCACTATTTGCTTTTAAATGTTTTAACTTATATTCATTTATTTACGGATGGCAGCAAATATCGTAATTTTTGCCCAATTTACAGTAAAAATTGCACAGAAAATCTGTCTCTAAATGATAGGAAAAAAAAAAAAAACACTCTGAAAATGAACCTTAAGTGTAAATAAATAATGTATATATATTTATATACACAAATATATTTGGTGTACTTTGGCGACTCATAGAGATAGCGGTACGCAATGATGCTGCTATCTGAAGACAAACCCATTTGATTTTTCTTTCTTTCTTTTTTCTTTTTCTTTCTTTTTTTTTTTTTTTTTTTTTTTTTAAACAGCATTTCATAAAATACAATTTTGAATTAAATTGAATGATAATTTTGGACGATGGCCATAAGTCCTGCCAAGTAATGTTTATTATTATTATTATTATTATTATTATTATTTTCATGCTGCGTTTATGTTAAGAAAACATTGTAATTTTTAAAGATTTTTTTAAAGCTTGTTTAAAAAGGTATATCATAGGTTTAACATTTTTAATATATAGTACTACAGAACCATTTATTTGGACACAAATCTCACTGGACTCTCTTAGAAATACTACAATTGGTTCTTATTATGTCTTTAGTCTATATATGTCTGGTTCTAATATCTCTTAGGAACAGTAAAAAAAAGAAAAAAAAACTAGGATATTTATTATAAGTAGATGGTGATTAGATCTAAAATTGACACCGTGACTCGCATTGCATAAAAATAAAGTCAAGTTTAATGAATTTAAGAAAACCTGTAATTTCACATTTTAAACAATGCCGCATAAAAATGTAGCTTTTTTCTTTTAATAAATTCATTTTCAAAATATTATCAATGCAAAACTATTATTATTTTAATAGTACTGAATTATGTTATTATTAATGTGAGTCACGATACATTATTTTTCGGTACACATTGCATTCCTTGCTTATATCTTAAAAGTAAATCGATTCTAATATCGAAAACAGTTCATGAAAATGCATCAAACTCTAATTTGCAAACTTCTAATTAATCTGCAACATGTACAACTGAATGCTGTGTCATTCATGTTTAATTTTCTTTTTACATAGTAATTCTCATGCTATGTGGATTCGGCCAAAATTTTTTGGAGACGGAAGCAGTCTTAAAATTCGGAACCTGTCGGAATAGACGGAAACAAGCCATTTATCAGTCCGGAATAGGCGTCGAATTTTTAGTCATCAATAAAGTGAATTTGTAATATAAATTATGTAATGTACAGTCAGTAAAAAAAGTATCCGAATACTAGCCAAAATTCCTATGTAAAAAAAGTAGAGTTAATAGTGTTTTGTTAAATAAATCCTTGTCGAATCATATTCTTAGACTGACTAAGAACGTGATTCGACAAGGATTTATTTAACAAAACAGTATTAACTCTACTTTTTTTACATAGGAATTTTTGCAAGTGTTCGGATACTTTTGTTACCGACTGTATTGTGTATACATGCAACATTAGGAGCATCACTTGTGCTAGTGCAATAGTGACTTACGTAATTTAACTTTATACATCGAAACAAGGACAACTTCCGTTACTGGTCAGTCGTGTCCGCTATCGGGGTTTGTTTATACAGTCACCAGATGGGGGGGAAAAATGCCACTTTCCGATTAATTCCGCCACAAATTAATGTAGAAACATTCAATTGGTGCCGATCTATTAGTAATAACGCTTGTTTTATAAAGGATTTGGTTTTATAAATAGATTTAGTAGGGACCGTCTACATATTAAATCTGGTATCAACTTCTTTTTTTTTCAATAGCAACCCCCATCTTTGACCATATTTTTAGATTATCTTGATCAAATCAGCCCAGAAAATGGTATAGTTTATATATTTCTCTCAATTTTTCATAAAGTTATAAACTGTCAAAATATGGGACGTCAATTTTAAATGAATGTGACGTACATTATTTCATATCGTTCCGAAAAATTAATAAATTCAAATTTCACTTTTTAAATACGTTAGAACATATTCCACACATATTATTAATTAAGGAACATTTTTTGAAATATGAAAAATTTTAAATTAATTCATGTTTCCAAAAATTATGAATTATGATCTATATTAATTTTTTCCCGAATAGAACAGGCCTCAACAAAAATATGAGTTTTAAAATTTAAAGATCATTTCTATAATTATTTTTCGAGTTAAAGTGATATTTCAATTTTTATTGCTCTTAGGGGGCTGCCACTTGTTATCGTTTTTGTCATTCATAACTTTGCATACACATAATTTAAAAAAGTTATTCAAGTAAGTTTAGATGAAAATATTATTTCTTAGTCAGAATTAGTTTATTTTGTATTTAAAATTATCATATTTTCTTTCCGATTATTATCTTAATGAACATTATTTTTTGCTCTTCAAAATAGTAATTTAATTTTTTTTCAATGTTGGTATGGACCCTTAATTCATTTTCGTTTGTAACTTTATCAAGAATTATTAATAGTATATAAAATACTTTTTTTTTCAAATGGCCTTGATCTCATTAATTCGAATCTTGTGTCAAAAATATGTGTCACAATTAAAAAAAATTAAAGTTGATGCAAATTTTAATGTGTATATGACCCCTAAGCACAATTTAAAAAATTTCATTAATAACTGGATGTTGTTACCAATCCATCGGCAGCAGCCGCATGATTCTAAGATAATTTACGGTGAAATTAGTCGGGTGAAGTCTTTCTTTCTTTTATTTTCTTTTCCTTTGACGACTGTATTAGAGCCTCTGTGTACAAAAGTTTTGAATGATAATATTACCGATCTAAAATACTATGAGTAGAACAGAATGGGATAAAGTAGGTTTACCTTTACAGTATATCTACGCATTGAGCAAATAGCGACGGTCTTATATTATACTAGCAGGCGGAAATGCTGCGTAGTCTGTTATATGCATCAAAATTTAGAAAGGGGCAGCTCAAAAAACTACACAGTTTACAAATATAGGTTAATGAACAGCTTTATGCCTTGCTCGATTATGAATTAAACTGTTCCACAAAGACTGCTGGTTACTATGTTATTCGGTAGGAATTTATCATTCATTATATTCTATCTCGGAGGTTAATATAGTAATCAGTGTTGCCCGAAGCAAATGCCTCCATACGTATGCAGTATATAGTCACACAGTAATTTGCTGTTAGGGGGGATTCTATTGGAAGATCAACTTGATCGACTTTTTGTAACGGTACATCTGGTAGTAGGAACATGCGGAATTTCGTACCAAAACTCCATATAAAGTTTTTTTTAATTAAAAAAGTGTTAGTAACAAATTAAACAAATAAAAAGAAGTATATGTTTCATTCTTTGCATTATTTCAGTAAAGGGGATGCGATAATCAATCATTAATGGCATCATGCAAAACAATGGACAATATTCGTTTTCTTTGGTTTGAGGATAAATCTTACTCAACATGTGACGTTTGATTCTCCATTTCCCTATGAATTTCCCTTTAGGATACAAATATTTGCCTATAGAATGCAAACATTTCCCTATAAAACACAAATGTAAACATTATAATTCTCTATTTTTACCTGTAGTAGTCACGTGTCAAGTGTTTAATACGTAACGCGGATAAAGGCCATTAAAATGTTGGTTGTTAATTAGGTTGAACGTTGCACTAATACTGCACTATGGGAATTGGCGACGGTCTGGGACGTACCCCTAAGGGTGGTTCGGAGGCATATAATGAGAATTTTGATCCCCCGCGGAGGGGATAGATCCCCCACTTCGGTGACCCTCATAAGTATATTTTGAATTAAAAAAAAACACAGATTGATTTTGTACACCATATTACACCGGAAGAATCACATAAATTACATTATATGTATATATTCATGATTCGGTTATAATTTAATTATTTGGGATCAAAATATAGTTTCATTTTTCAAAAAGATATTTTTTAATAATTTAATTCCGTTTTCAAGAATATTTCCTTTCTATTATTTAACCCTTTAACGGTAACTACATATTTTCTTTTGAAAAGTGCAAAATCAATTTCAAAAATACACTATCTGATTTTAAATAAGCTAAAATAATTTTTTGGGGTAATTTTTGAGAAATTCGCTTATCTGATATATCAAAGGAATTATAAATTTAAAGAATTAAAGGGCTGCAGTGCCAAAATGAACTTACAAATGAAACTGCTATGCTGCTAGGAACGGATTGAATGACAAAGAAAATGATCAATATACAGGATGTGAAAACAACTCAGAAAGCACTGAGAAAGAAATTTGTATATTTTAGAGTGGTAAAAAGATGTTTTTATGGTTACTATCACAAAGCCCTTAACACGCGAAGAGACATTGTCGCAGCATTTTCTATCAAGTCCAGGTTAAAATATTGTGAGCAAGAAAAAAAAAAAATAAATAAATAAAATAAACCAACCAATTTATCTTCACTGAAGCGACATTGCTGCCTGAAAACTCTGTAATGTCCCAGTCAACCATTAAAATGTCAGGAATTCTAACGACACATGCACGTCATTTTCCTCTTCATTCAACCCTCAGAGCGGGTTGCAGCAATAGTTGCCAACTTAACAACTTTTTGGCTACTGGAAAATTTTAATCTATATCTATATCTATAATTATTTTACTTTATCAGTGAAAACCATTACAGTTCACTGATTAAATAAAATAAATGTTTCTATTGCATTTTTCCGGTAGCCAAAAGATGCCAAGTTTGCAACTATGGTTGCAGCTTTCAATTCCATGTCACCTGATATTGCAGTAATACTTGTTGACTCGTATAATAATGGCTTAACGTATGTGATTTAGAAAAAAAAATCAAATATAATATAATACAACAGTTACCACTTTATAAGAAGTTATTATAAATCACCATTTTTGTACTAAAGATGACAACTAAGATGATTCTTCGAGCAAAACATTAATCTAATTTTATGTTGCATAATTCTGTTGCATAATTCTTCTATAAATCCTTTAATTCGATTAAGAATTCAAAAAATTTGTAAAGTTCAGAGCAAAGAAAGGGACAATTAGTAATTATTATTATCTAATTATTAGGATTAATAAAGGGGTATTTTATTTGCCATTTGTTTTTTAGTGGGCAAAATAAGTAGTAGTGTAATGAGTTTCCTTCTTCGTCATATGTTCTTGGTTGTTAAAATATTCCAATTTTGTTTAGTGCATTCTTTTTGAACTGTTTTCTCCGTTTTCTCTTGTTAAAAAACTGTTTGAACTGTTTTCTCCGTTCTCTTGTTATCTCTTTTTTTCTTCTCTACAAAGCGTTTTAAGACATCAGTTTTCCTCTTTATCCTGTTAGCTTGTATTCATGGTGCACGTGTTTTTACTTAACTTCGGACGAACGCGGATTTGCTAGTGATTTAAAAGTAATAAGTAAAGTAAAATTTTTAACTTAACAAAATAATGCAAATATATATATACAGTCGGTAACAAAAGTGTCCGAACACTAGCAAAAATTCCTATGCAAAAAAAGTACACTTCATACGGTTTTGTTAAATAAATCCTTATCGAATCATGATTTTACACTGACTAAGAATAGGATTCGACAAGGATTTATATAACAAAACCGTATGAAGTGTACCTTTTTTACATAGGAATTTTTGCTAGTGTTCGGACACTTTTGTTACCGACTGTATATATATATATATATAATAATAATAATAATAATAATAATAATAATAATAATAAAATAAATGCACGTCTGAATAATTATAATATTCTATAAATAAATTATGAGATTCATGTATTAAAATTTTGCTATAAAAATTTAAATTTATTAATATATATATATATATATGTGTGTGTGTGTGTGTGTTAAAAGGGGATAACTGTAGATATTCCTTTTATTAAAGCAATTTAATAAATTATATTAAAGTTGAAGATGAGTTTGTTTTACTTCTGACTAGAGCTACTCAATTATGGACGATAAGTGAAGGTCTGGGACTCACCCCTAAGTGTGGAATACCACCTACTTGCCCTATGAGTCATCCCTAAGGGTGGTCCAAAAACACACCATCATAATTTTGATCCTCCACGAAAGAGAAAACTTTATTACAACTATTAAATGTTTCAATTGTTCCTTTAATAAATGTTATAGAATATTCCAATAATTTATAAAATTAGAAAAAAAAAGAGAAAAATGGAAAAAAAAGAGATGGACAGAAAAAAAAAAAAAAAAACAATATGTATACAGCTCTAATTGTATAAAAGCGAAATCCTTTATTTTTTGCAGCATACATGCTTAATAAGTGCTATAAATATTTCGTGTAGTATTTTTTTTTTTTTTTTTCTAAATTATTTTTGTTTTTTTTTTTTCTTTTTCAATATATTTATATATTTGTATTTAAAGGGGAATATATAAAAAAAAAGGGACGTTTCAAAGAACATCAGACGATATTTCATTGCTTTTTCTTTGTCCATTTACAGTAATCAAAAATGCACAAACCATGAAGTAGCAGTCTTTGTAGAAATTAAGGTCTTTTCCAAGTTAAATAAAAGGCTGTTTTAGAAAAATTTTACAATCGCAGAAAGAAGAATATATTTTATGCTTCGGTGATTTGTTCTTTCATTAATAGCGTACAGAAATATTTAATATTTTCCTGTTTAAAATAAAGATATTCTTAGGGCATTTATATAGTAGTTTTGTTTGTTTTTTTTCTTTTCGAAAAATTTTAAAAGAAGTTCTATTATAGCTATTCATAAAAACAATATATTATTTACTACTTTATAAGATATTTCTAAAATTATCATTAGAAAAGTAAAATTATATACTTATATGTATATGAAATACACATACATGCACATATTAGGTATTTGCATAAATTCGTGCGGTTTTTTACTGCTTCATTTCATAAAAATATATCAAATCAAATGGCAATTTTTAATCAAAATACTCTCCATTACTTTCTATAACCTTTGCCCATTTTTCTGATAACAAATGTATACCACGGCGATAGAAGCTCTCGTCTTTTGAGGCAATAAAATGATCCGCGTCCGCACGAACTTTTGCAACGACCTAATTATTATTTATTGTTATTATTATTATTATCATTAATTGTATTTGTATATTTCAAGAAAGACACTTACACACACACACAAAAAAAAAAAAAAAAAACTAGTTGGCATAGGTGGACTCTGCTCACTTCCCCATCATATTTATGTTCTCAGAAATTTCTAGTGCGAGACATATTATAATAATGTTAAAAGAAATGAATTTGACCAAAGTTTCATACAGTGACAGAATGAAATCCCCGCCTAATAGGCTGTCCACCGTTCACTTCGATATATTTATCGTATTCTAATCTATTAATTTATTTTATCGGGGTCAATTCCGTTGTTTAGTTTTCATGCTACTATTTCCAATGCAATAATCCTCAAAATTCATATTTATATGAAAAATTTACAATTTCACTATGTTGATGAAATCGTAAATTACGAATAATTTACGAAATTTTCCTATTAGAATATTTGTATTCAATCATGTTCAAACAAATATCATAAACGTAATTTTGAAGTTGTCTAATGTATTTAGGATCCTCAAAATGGAAGTTTATGCTCAAATTTGCCTTATTCTGACATGTTAAGTAAATCGTAAATTCCAAATAACTTACGAATTTTTTAAATTGGAAAAATCATAGTCTATGATATTCATGCCAGTATCCTAAATAATATTTCGAAAGTGGTCTGACATCTTTACGATGAAAATAACCCTCAAGATTGACGTTTATGTGAAATTTTGCCCTATAATGCCATGTTAAGAAATTCGTAAATTTCCAATAACTTGCGAAAATTTCAAAGTAGCATATGTATAGTTACTGATGTTCAATCCGGCATCAAAACGGATATTTTAAAACTGGTCTGACATTTTTACAGTAAAAAGTTTCCATTTAATGCACGTTTAAGTGAATTTTTGTCCTATTCTCCCATGTTAAGAAAATCGTAAATTTCAAATAACTTACGAAGTTTTTAAATTCGAATGTTGCAAATGAATAGGGTTCTTGCCAGTGTCGAAAGTAATATTTTAAAACTGATCTGACCTCTCTGCGATAATTTGTTCTTGATATATCGTGTACACAGACTAACAAACTAATGGGCTAACACACTAACAGACACCCTACAAACAGATACCATGAATTTTTGTCATTTTCGGATTCCTCACACCTGAAAACGTGTAGAAAAGTCAAAAAACCGAGGTTGAAAATTTTCACGATTACCTAAGTTCCCCATACCTATAGTATGATGGGGAACTAATATAAATAAATAAATAAATAAGTTAATAAATAAAAATAAATATGAACATTTTTATTACTTTCGTGCTATTGACTTTTATGTATATTAAATCTTGTTTAAAGTGTATTATAAATCTGCTGAAAATAATACAACCAACAACATCATATATAGTAAAACGTAACGAAAACCGTGTAAAATTGTGAAGAATAACAACTTCAGTAGCAAATAACATAAATTATAATAACACTCCATAATCTCTTCAGCTTTAAATATTTAAGTGCGTTTCTCCAAAAAGAGAAAAAATAGGTGCCGTAGTGCTGCACCATAGAAGCAGCAATGTGCTCTTTGCAGTCAAAATGAGTTGGTACCTCATCACTCACTTCTACTTATATTTTTAAGAATAAAACTGGAGTTTAATCATTTATCTCCCGACATTACTTTAATGTGACATTAGTTTAAGATGCATATAAAAGCGAATTTGTAAGAAATATCAAAAGTATTTTAGAGAATAGAATGTGTATGCCTCAATTTAATCTCTCTACATGGCACTAGACACTCCACGTAACCGTTTTTGTTCTAGAAAGTATTCTATAAAGCACTACTGCTGTTTCTGCTTGGTATGTTTCACCATTTTAATATGTGTCATAATTAATTCCTTTATTACCTCATGAATCTCCCACCAATCTTTGAAGAAATATTAGGAACACTAAAAATAAATACGGTTCACACATTTTTAAGGTACAAACATCTTTTTCGATTGCTATGTACCAAGGGTCCACTAAAGAACCACCTCCCAAAATACTCATTAATTACTACAGTAATCCGACGTGCATTTTTTTCTTCTTTTTTTACCTTTCCTTATCCATAAGGTAGACACAGTATTGTTTTGGGGTCAAATTTTCGAAACCGAGATTTAGTTATATTTACACGTTTTAAGGTCCCCTGAGCCTAAAAATCATGTTTTTAGCGGTAGGTCTGTGTGTGTGCCTGTGTGTCTGTGTGTATTTCTGTGTGTGTGTGTGTGTGTCTGTGCATCTGTCTGTTATCAGCATATCTCAAGAACAAATGGTGGCAGAAATTCCAAACTTGGGATTCTAAATGTGTATGATAGAAGGATGCTACACTAAGCTTTTCGTTGAGATGAAGCAAACGGTTCATGTACAGGGACATCCAAAAGAATTCAAATACATTACATGAATGGGGGAAATTGCAGGTAATTAGATTTTAACAGCTATAGGCTGCACTAAAACAATTGAAATGAATATATATATATATATATATATATATATATTTATATGCCTAAAAACATGTCTCATGTAGAATATGATTGGGAAATCATTTACTGTTCATTTACAGAACTACAGAAAAGAACCAGAATATAGTGCGACAATATCCGAAAATCGATGGAAGCGTATTTCAGGTTGTGCCGTGTGTTATTACTATAAGGTTATATTTAGATGCACCATTTGGTCGGTAGCACACCCTCACACAGATCTAGTTATCATATAAAACTCTTACGAAGCCTGATTTGAATTGTTTTAACATAGGTTTTTCATATCAGTTCCCGTTATTTTACTTCTTAATATCCAACATATGTTTATCGTATTAAATTTCAGGGTAAGAGAAAGTCGTGTGAGTGACACATCATATTATTTTTTTTTTCATATAAGTTTAAAAAATATTTTTAAATAACTAGAAGAAAAAAAAAAGTTTGAAATACATTCTTAATCTTTTTCATAATGCAGTAAGGTTAAACGCACTGAGTAAAAATAAGCGGTGCATGTTTTGGCACTTTAAACTAATTAGATGTAAATTTCTTTTTTTTTTTCCCGCGATTTATCGAGAACAAATATAATTATTATGAATTAAACTTTAATTACGTACGACTTAATTATAAAACGTTTAAATATTTTCTGTAAGCAAGAATATGCTTGCGTCCTTGCTCAATAATGTCTTATCAATCATTCATATAAAATAAATAAATTAATTAATTAATTAATTAATTTAGTAAATAAAAATATGCAACTTTACACCAAAAATTTCAAGCAGCATATATACCGCAGGGTTTTAGTGTAACGTTGCACAAGTTTTAGTGTAATGAAAGAAAATTAGTAAAAATTACTGTAACACAACATCAAAAGTTAATATTGCACTACATTTGTGTAGCTGAGGCAGCTATGCTCCATAATTCTCTAAAGGAGCGTAATGTTACAAACATATTTGAAACTGAATAGCTGTCTAAAATTTTTTGCGAAAAATTACACAGTTTTTGGAGTATTAAACATTAAAAGGAAACTTGGCACTGGATTATTAAACCCAGTATAAACTACAACGTCAGAAGCGCCAAAGAAAAATATTTAGGAAGCATACAGCTGTTTCTGTAGCCTTTAAAATACCGCTTTCAGTGAACCGATACACTGAAGACGGTACGCTAAAGGCTACCGAAACAGCTGTATGCTTCCTAAATATTTTTCTTTGGCGTTAAAAATAGGAAAGCAGAAAAAATAAGAAATAAGAAAAAGAAATATGAAATAAGATAAAAAAAAAAAGAAATAAGAAAAATAGGAAGCAGCAAAAAATTAAAAAAAATTAGGCATTAGACGAGGTGAAAAGTCATTTTTAGA